>PVIC010034293.1:0-19672 GCA_004025085.1 Thryonomys swinderianus
AGGAAATAAAGACCTATATATTGAAAATTCCAACACTGAAAAGGGAGATCAATGCAGATATCAGAAAATAGAAAAATATCCCTTGCTCTTTGGTAGGAAGAATCAACACAGTGAAAATGGCCACACTACCAAAATTTTTATATAGATCAAATGAAGTCCAAATCAAAATACCATTTGCATATCTTACAGAATGAGAGAAAACATTCCAAAAGTTCATTTGGAACCAGAAGTATCCTAGAATATCAAAAACAGTTCTAGGAAACAAAGGCAAGGAAGAGCATATTAAAATCCTTGACTTGAATTTATACTGTAGAGCTACTATAATAAAAACAGCATGGCACTGGGGGAAAAAAACGACCCAAACATCAATGGAATAGACTAGGAGAGGCAGAAATGACCCCAAACGCTCAGCCACTTTTTTTTTTTTTTTGAGACAGGGTCTCAATTTGTAGTTCAGGCTGGCCCTGAGCTCACTATGTAGCCCAGGCAAGTCTCGAACTCAGCAATCCTCCTGTCTCTGCCTCCCGAGTGCTGGGATTACAGGCGTGAACCACCATGCCCGGCCAGCCACCTTATTTTTGACAAAAGGTCCAAACACATTTACTGGTGGGCATATTCACTAGAGGAAAGATCTCCTCTTTAATAAGGGGTGGTGGAAAAACACTGGCTTTTTATATGCAGAAGACTAAAATTAGACACATGTCCTTCACCATGCACTAATCTAAAATCAAAATGAATCAGAGATCTAAATATTAAAACCAGAAACCTTAAATCTGATGGAAGAGAGAATACATAGAACTCTTGAGGATATTGGCATAGGAAAAGACTTCATGAACAAAATCTCAATCTCATCAGAAATAATGCAAAGAATGAACAACTTGGAATAATTTACCCTATTAGTAAGATTTGAACAGAACAGGAAATCCCCAACAGAGTGAAATTAACCAACAACAAATGCTGGTGGGGCTGTGGAGAAAGAGGAACCCCTCTCCACTGTTGCTGGGCGTGCAGACTGGTACAACTACTATGGGAATCAGTGTGGAGATTCCTTAAATGATTAGGATGGGAGGTCCCATTTGACCCAGTTGTTTCTTTTCTGGGTATCTTCCTGAAAGAGTTAAATGCATCATACCACAGTTACATATGCCTACCCACGTTTATAGTGACAGTTTGTAAAAGGTAAATCTTGGAAAAACCCAAATGTCCATCAGCTGATAAATGCATTTCAAAGATATATTTTTAAAAATGTAAATGAATGCTAGTCAGCCATAGGAAAGATAAATTTGAGACATAGCTAAATGGATGCCCCTTGAGACCATATTCCTTTGGGGGGGCAGGGTCTTGCTTTGTAATTCAAGCTGGCCTTGAGCTCAGTGTGTAGCCCAGGCAAGCCTCAAACTCAGCAATCCTCCTGGCTCTGCCTCCTGAGTGCTGGTATTGTAGGCATGAGCCACCATGCCCAGCATTGTGGTATGTGGTACTGATTGCTGGTGGGGTGAGTCATCATGCCCTGTATTGTTGTATGTGGTTACTGGGGATCAAACTCAGGATCTTGCCCTTGTTAGGCAGAAGACAGAACCACTGACCTAAATCTCGGGCCTCAAGATCATATTCTTAAATGAAATAAATCAGACACATGTATAAATGTCATGTTTTCCCTCTGGAGAAAAGAAAGGATAAATAAGGACCAAAATGCTTAACAGATAATGTGAAATGGGAAGAAACTGTTCAAAAGGAAAGGAGAGAGATGGGGAGGGGAAAGAAAAAATGAGAAAAAAAGGAAAAACAGAAGCAAAGCTTTTGTAAGTAAGGAGGGAATGGAGATTTAAAGAAGGGGGAGGGAACTGAGGGAAAATGAGGAATGAAGATATACAACATACAGGTGCAAATTTTTTTGGTAAATATGACCATGATGTATGTTTAAATTATACCAATAAAATCAATTAAGATAAATAAAATGTGCAAGAGAAAGAGAAAGAAACAGACTCTCCCACCATGGTTTCTACTAAGACAAGCCGAATTCCCTGGTATGAACTCTTTGTACTCAACAGTCCTGAATTCTGGCTGGCTTAAGAAGAAAACAGTGTTTCAATAAGCTGTTCAGAATATGTCTTCTCAAAAGGAATGAACCAGGCAAGAGCAGGTGAGATTTCCAAGACTCGGATGGTATTTTAGACTTTAGCCCAAGGAACTTGCTGACTATGGAAGAATTTGAGGAAGTGAGATTTTATCCGAGGTTTGGTATAGGGAAGATGAACCAGATGTCTGAGTCTAAAATGCACTGGGAGGGGCTTATGGAAATCACACACTGCTATTGGAATCCTCAGTGGTAGAGCCCTGAGTGCGAGGCTTTTGTCGACTTAAACCACAGTTCTAGGTGAGTCTAGAAAAGCGGAGGAAAGGAAGTTGGCCTCATATTTTCTTTATCTAAATAGACATGTGTCAGTAGAACATTCACATGTCATAAAACGAGAAACCTGGAAGAGTTTAGGAAGTGAAATTGTAAGGCTGGGGTGTGCAACTCAACGGTAAAGCACTGGTTTTGCATAATCTAACCCTGGCTGAGTTAAATTGCCAACAGTGCCAAAAATTGTTCTAACCAACAAAAACAAAAGAAAAAATGATTTTTTTATCCTCTGCCATAGTAGTGTGGAAGGTTTATAAGTCACCTCTCATTTCACCAACCTCAAGGCTGGTGAGCCCGAGCCCTTTGGAGAAGGACCCCACCTAGTAACGGGACGAGGGCACCCTTCCTTCCCTCCCCACAGCCCCAGTCACCATCACCCGACAAGCACTCACTGAGAGCCAGGTGAGGCCACCACGGCCCCGGGCATGCATCTTGGTCTTGGGGGGAACTCTGTCCCTCCCAGAATGCAGGCCCGCATCTCCACCCCCTAAAGCATCTAATTCAGGGCTCCAGGGAGAAGAGAAAATGTGGCATTTCCTTCAACCCGGGGCTGCCAGGGTAGAACTGGAGCAAAGAACGGCTTCTTTAGAGGCGGCGCCACTTGAGCAAGACACTACAGAAGCACAGACAGAACTGGGAACAGAGATGGGGAAGAGCATATTCAGCGTGTGCAAAGGCTGTGAGCAGAAAGGTTATGAGGCATCCGGGAATTTCAGTGAGCTCTGCAGAGGGGATCTGGGAGGGAGAAAAAATGAAGAAATAAATTGTGAGAGTTCTCATAGACCTCATAAAAAATGTCTAGGGTTTAGTGTGGAAAATGAATAACTGAAGGATTTAAAGTTCTTAGGGCAACACGGGCCAATTCCCATTAGAATATTATGTGGGTAGAGCATGTACGAGCTGAGGAGACAGGAAACACCGTGGAGTTGAGGAGGGAGCTCCAGTGAAAGAGAAAAGGTAGAACAGCAAGCCAGACGCCATGAAAACTCTGTCCCCGTGGCTGACTCGGAGGAAGGGACAGTGCCTGGACTCCAGCTGTAGGGTTCCTGAGCAGCAGGACGTAGCTCTGCCACCGTCGGCAAATTTCTGCCTGGACTCTCCTGGGCTCCGTGATATTACTTGACTAAATCTCACTGCAGTGTTGCTGGTGCTACTTGATGCAGATCCCAGCTCTGGCCAGTGTTGCCCCATCTTCTCTGTCTCCGCATGTAGGAGGTGCTGAAGAATAGCCAGGTAACCGTAAATCTCTTCTTTTTCAGTGAAGAAAGTGAAAACAACCTGATGTGGCTCAGGCATCCCAGCCACTTGCCCGTGGTCCTGAGCGCATGTGCTCAGGGCACAGGTGGGCTGGGTGCTCCGTGCAAATCTGTTCTGGCCCCACCAGCTGCCTGCTGTGTGGCCGCTGCCTCTAAGAGGTCCCTGTGACAGCTGGGGACCAGGAGGGTGTCGTGCAAACTGCAGCCAACGAACCTCACTTTTTTTTTTTTTTTTTTTGAGAGAGGGTCTCACTTTGTAGTTCAGGCTGGCCCTGAGCTCACTATGTAGCCCAGGCAAGCCTCGAACTCAGCAATCCTCCTGCCTCTGCCTCCCAAGCGCTGGGATGACAAGTGGGAGCCACCACGCCCAGTCTTTGGGGTATGTGGTACTGATTGCCGTTGGGTGTGAGTCACCACGCCCGGTATTGTTGAATGTGGTTACCGTGAATCGAACCAGGGAACTTGTGTTTGCTAGGCAGGAGCTGGAACCACTGAGCTAAATCTCCAGCCTTCAGCGAGCCTCACTTTTCACTACAAATAGTTTAGCAATAATTCACACAAAGCCCATTTTATTCTTTTGCTTTTGTTTCTTTCTCTGTTAGCTCTTATTTTCCTATATTATCATTTACTTTTGTACCTTTTTTAAAAATTTAATTTATTGGTACATTATATATACACATCACAATTACACTCCACATTGAGAATTTGTACCAGTATATGATAGAACTTAATTCTCATGTTTCCCCTTCCCCTGCCCACCCTGAACCCCCACCCCTACGTACACAAGCTTCTCCTTTTTCTTGACCATCATTTTCTGTTTCCCCTCATTATTTACCCCTAAACCCCTTTTGCCTTTGAATATTTACTATTTCACAATATCGATCACGCACCCTAGAACACATTTACAACTTCAGTTTCTCATACCAGAGAAAAGAGTTGATATTTACACATCTGTGACCTATTTATTTCACTTATGAGTACGTCATTGGATGGGAGACATACTTTGTATCTTAACAAGATCCAAGCTGAACGCCTTCTTGTCATCTTGAGAATTTTTAAGAGTTTGAATCTTTATTGGTCCGTTATATATACACATCACGATCACACATAATATTGAGAGTGTGTACCAGCATGACACAATTCTCATTTCCCATCCCCCCACCCACCCTACAACCTCCCGCCACTGTATACAAAAGCTTTGTTGAGAATTTTACATCCTCCCTCTGCCGACGATGAATTCAGTGGGGTGCGTTGGAACAAACACTTTTTCACTTATCCCCCGTGGGCGCTCGCCGCCTGCCCCTGGGGCCGGAATGAGGAAAGCAGAAGCGCGTGTGCTATGTTCACTGGAGGGAAGCAGATTTCCTCTTCCCTTTTTTGTTAGAGAAGTCCTAAAACACTGTGGACTGGGGTTGGTTCTACTGGTCCAAACAGTCTTTTGCCTCCTGCCAGTGCGCGGAGCTACTGCTTAATTGAGAGTGATTCGAAAGGCAGGGAGGACGGTAACGCCGAGTTCACGCTGTTGAGAACGAACCCTCCGCTCAGAGACATATGTCACCACAGAAGGCTGAACAGACCACAGAAGCTTAAGGCGCTGCGAGAAAGAGCGACAGCACCCCTGATCGGGACCCCAGCGAGGCTGCTCCCCGCACGCACTAGGCGGGCTCCATTACTGCTGCTTTTCCTTTTCTTGTTTTAATTTTTAAAAATTGTATTCCTTTCATAAAACTGGTGATTTGGAGGAGGCAGAAGCAAATGGGAGATGGTAGAAAGTGCTGATTCAAGTCTCACAGAAGCCGTTACTATTTTATGTACAGGCAGCCTGAAGCTGACAGAGCCCATTCTTCTCCTTTATTTTAGCATGAAAGAAATCATAAAAGCGAAATGCTCATATAAATAAATGTAAGGCAGCATGTGGCTTAGTAGAAGGAATTAACTTCCCACGTCCGTATAGAGACCCAGGCGGAAAGGCTGACTCGGGCTCTGGTGCAGCTGTGGAGAGCGGAGGACTCTGCGCACCCCATGAGTAGTTATGTCCGATGTTGGGATCGCTAAGGAGTAAATAGCATCGTGAAGATTAAATGCCAAGTGCGGTTACTGTGCAAATGGCTACTCAAAAAACCTACCTCGGTTCAGAATCTCATTGCAGTTTCATAACCTTAGGGAAGTCACTTAAACCTGTTAAATCTCAACTTTAAAACAGGGCCGTTCACGTGAACAAGACCAGACTTTAAGACTACTAAATAAGTTAGCTAACATCAAGTTCTGTGGACTTTGTACAGTGTTGTACACGTTTGAGACACAGAAGTAACATACTTCATTCATCTACGTACCCTATGTGTCCAAGCATATGAGAAACAGCCTTGAAGACTGAGCACCCACCATAGGACAGAGCCTTATGGCAACTTGAAAAAATATAATCCCTAATCATGGCGTCTACCCTGTCCAGGGTGGAACAGCATAGGTATTGGATTGAGAGCAGACAGGATCATCTGCATATAGCAACTAACTTCTGTTCTGCACTTACTATATCCTACTTCCTATTTAAATGCTTTGGATGTGTACTACATTTAATTTTCCCATCTTCTCTCAGACAATGTAAAATTTTTCTCATTTTACAAACAAGGAAGCTGAGGTATAGATAATAACCCAATATCCTATAATTAGTGATAAAATCAAATTCAAAGTAGGGTCTGAAATCTCCAGTCTCACTGGCAAGTTTATACGGCCAAATAATGGGTTGTTTATGAACACATTTTTGAGGTCATAGTTACCATTGTCACTTAAAATTATTAGCTCATGAGAAACAACAGCACTTGTGTTTATTTTGTTATTTCCAAAGGAAGTTAATATATTTATTCAGATAAATTCTGTTAATAAAAAGACTACCATCATCACAGATGCCCACTTTCCTACTCTTCATAGATCTCATTCTGAAATAGCCCTGTAACCTGGGATAATGTACTTGTACATCTATTTAAAATGTATAAGCACTCTCATAAATGTGATTCTCTGTTTAATATTTCCTTTTGGCTAGGTTCAGTGATTAAAAGAAGTACCAGCTCAGTCCACAGGAACAACTAAAATATGATGCAATATCCCTCGTACCATCTGCTTAGATCTATAAATTCAAAGTCTCTAAAACTCTTTGCAAGCACTGAAGTTTTTGGAGATTTCCTCTTTTTAATCTTGCATTCCAAGACGTTCTGTTTTGTCCCTAAAAGTACAAATTGAGCCGCTGTGTTTGTGTTCTCCCCCAGTCCTTGGACAAACACAGCAAGGCTGTGAAGGAATCAAACAGTAGAAATAAAGCAAGAAGAAAAGATAGTAAGAATATGTGAAAATTCAAGGAATTATTTAGCCTTGGAATGTATGTAGGGCATGTGTGTGTATATGCACATGTGTGTGTGAATATGCATACACTTTGTGTGTATGTGCAGCTTCTATGCAAATGAATGTCTTTAGAGTTACTGTCACTTGTAAGAGAGTATAAAATGTACTCCTTTGTCATGCATGTTCAGACTCTTTATCGAGCATTATATAACCACAGTGAACACTGAACTCATTGAAACTGTGTTCCATTTGCCCGTTTTCTCCCTCACATCTAAGCCGAGAGGCAGAGAAAGGCTCTGAGGATCATTTCTGTGTGTTTGCTGTCAGCAGATCCAACAAAAGGAAACAAGTCTTTCCCCTAGTTGGATGGAAGCCTCCTTCCTCACCCACAGTGAGCAGGGCAGCGAGTGCTGTCTAATTGAGAAACCGTGTGTCAGCAAAGGATTACATAAAGCCAGTGGGGCATATTTTATTCTGCTTTCCACTGCTTGCTACCTTTCTCCCTTTTCCTAAAACAGAGTTTCCTCTGGCTTTGAAAGATGCTAATGGAGTGTTATTAGTCCAGGAAGAAAATTGCCCCAGAGAATCGTAATGACTTCACCACTGGGGTGACATCAAATCAGACCATTGAAAAATAATGGGGATTTTTCCTTTACAGAGTCGGATGTGGGAGGCAGACAGCCCTGGAAAGTCCCATGGCGTGTGAGACAGAAAAGGAAGGCAAGAGAGGCAACTTCTCTGGTCGTTGAACTTCTGTGGGGGGGCCACCCTCGATCTCCCCTGACATGGGAGTTCAAAGATGGAAATTAAATATTTAGGGCTGGCTGCAGCTCTCTCCTCAGGCTACTCTTCTACCAGATTTAGGAGGTAAAAAATTCCTCTGCAAAAAGGTGCTCCTCTGTGGGTGCAATGCTCTTTCTTACCTTTGTGCATATTGCTGGTTTTTCCGTGAGTCTTCAAGGACTGACACACGTGGGGCTGGCTGGGTTTGCTGCTCTAATAGAAACAAGTGAAAGAACGTTGTAGAAGAGTAATTTGGTATTGGAAACGTGCTAATCACTGTTAAACGATGGTGTGGAATTTTTAAGAATTTGTAGTTCTGACCCCTCAAACATCTCTAGGGCAGCACATGGAACTTTGGGGGATAACAGGTTGTGTGCACTGGGGTGTGTTCAGCAATCTTTTAATGGTATGAGCCTAAGATGAAGCGAGCGCGTTAGCTGAGGTCTTAGGTGATAGAGGGAGGAACAGGGTAAACACATCAGTTCAACCATCCAGGTTGATGGCAAGGAGAGGCAGAAAGAACAAGCAAACAATTTTCAGTGAAGCAGATTTAAGGTTTTAGTTCATTTGCTGTTATAATAAAATACATCAGATTGCATAATTTACGAACAATATAACTTTTTCTCTGAGTTTTCTGAATGCTGGGAACTTCCAGATCAAGGTATGGGCAGCTTTTGTGGCTGATGAAGCCAGGCTCTTTATAGATAGTGCTTCCTATATATTCTCACATGGCAGAGAATAGCCCCCGACTTTACAGACACTTATTCCTTGTTCATAAGAACAGATTCCTTCTGACTCAGCACTTCCCTGTTAAGCCATTTCCTAATACTTTCTCTATGAGGATTAAATTTCAGCCCAAGCCACTTTGGGGCATGCATTCAAGTAACTGTGCCTGGGTTTGTAACCAGACTGCTACCATTTTCCTCAAAGTTTAGCTTGGCCAATACCATAAGCTCTGGTGCTCCACAGGCCACCGAGTTTAGAATCCTTGGTTAATAATTGATCAATTATATAATATTCAGGTTGCAGAACATCTCTGTCTTAGCATTTTTAAATCTGTGAATCTCAGAAAACTATAGTAGGGTTAGAAAGGGTAATGTTTAACACAGTTGCTGGTGGATAATAGTAAATAGCAATATCTGACATAAGCCCTCCAATTTTTGACTACATAAAATATTTTAATCCCCTTCAATACTCCCATATCCGTATACAAAAGTGTGTGGGGTTAGGATGCGATTAAATATCCTTCTGCCTTCAAGATTCACATTCTTCCTTCATATAGATGTTCAGTTTGTGGCCCAGACTCAGTTTCCATTAACTGACTTTATAAGGTAACTATCAACTTTGCTGAATCAACTTGATTATTGGTAAACAGGAATAGAAAGAAGACAGTGCCTTTTTTCTGGATAAATTTAACAAATTTCATCTTCATTTTCCAAACCTGTGTTTTAAACAACTTTTGAGGGGGATAATTTTTACTTGAAACTACAACAAAAAAACTAGTAATAAAATATTAGGAACATACAGAAATGGAAAAAATATATAACAGACCCTTATATTCTGTGTTAGGTCTGACCCCATCTACCTCACCACAATCCCAGCTGCCTGAGTTCTTGATATACTTCAGTAAAATGGATTCAGTTCTTCTTTGGAGTTACTCTCAGATGTGGCTCCGGGAATTCAAGCTGGTTTGTTCTGTACACGGTCATCTCCATTTATGTAACATTCTCAGTACTGAAATCTATCATATTAACTTAGCCAACAAATATCCATTTTGGACAAGGTGCTAGTTTCTCTGAGAACCAAGCACATGCCTGCAAACCAAGTACTCCTGTCTTTGTGGAGTTTGTATTTAACTGACAAATATTAATCTCGGCATATCTGCTGTAGGTATTTTCTAAGAAATGATCTGTCACTGATGTGGCTAGAATCATCTCACCATCCTGCAGTCTTTCCACAAAATATTGTCCAATGACTATGTATCCCTGCTGATTTTCTCCAGTAACCATGTGGAGGAAAACCCCTCCCAGGCATTACTGGATTTAATAGGCATTCTCCTTTCATGTTAACTTTTGAAGACATGTAAATTCATCCTAGGTATTTCAAATCATACTTTTGAGACTACACTAAGTATCTCAGAAACATCTGGAAATTTCTTTCTGGATTACTTGATTGGAGATTATAGGTTAAGGAAAAACTCATCTGAGACATTTTTAACACCATAAAATATTCCATAAAACTATTATTTCTTGCAATAGTTGTTCCTTAAATTATCACATTATGTGAACTCTGTCCATTTCCAAAGACTCAGCTTCTTCCACCCCAACGGCCATTTTGCAACTAACTCTGATATTATTCACGCAGCATACCCTGAGTTGAGTAATGGAGACAAACAATAAAATTTAGTTGTCAAAGGTGTTAGATGATGCCACCCCATAATGCTAATGGGGCTCAGGGCTGCATTCCAGATGAGTCAAACTTCACTGCTGTGCGCAGGAGCAGAGAGAGGGGAATGGGTGGAGGATTCTTGCTCTGCTTCTACTTCCCAAGCACATGTGGAGCACAGATCTGTGTGGCTCTCCAAGGACATGGCGCAGATTATCACCCTGGAATAGAGCTACCTGATTTTGTTTCCACCCTTCTCTGCCTCATTCTCTTTTGTCCTCATTCTGCACACCCAGAAGCTCTGTGTACCACATGAAATACCAACATGTTAGCTGTGACTCAGACTCCTTTTCCTCAGAAGCCTCCACTAATAATTAATTCTTCCTTTCCTACCTTCTTTGCATCATCTCCATGAGGGGGGACATGAGCTCAATGTGGAAAAATTTTAATTTTTTGGTGACCTCAATATTATCTAAGTGAGAGGGCTTAATTTTACAAAATACCCACACATGCTAGGCCAGCACGTTGGAAAGTGCAACAGGTGTGTCCGAGTTGGAAGACGAGCAAACAGAGGCTTCAAAAGAGAACAACAAGGACAGGATGATGCAGAGGAACTAGAAAGCCTCCTCCTTTTAGCTTGATTTTTGTGCAGAAGAAGGAATATGGGACAAATAGGACTCGGTAAAGAGAAAGGCAGAAAACCTTTGCCTTCACTCCATTACAACATTTGATGTCTTTCACTAATGTACTATTTCTATAATTGTCTTTAGTGAACACCATTAAGGACTGTCTCTCTCTCTCTCCCCCTCCCTCCCTCTCTCTCTCCCTCTCTCTCTCCCCCTCCCCCTCTCCCTCTCTCTCTGTCTTAATTTATCCTTCTTCCCCAACTGTGGACTGAAACAGTCACTGTTTCTAAAATGGGCCCTGAATTTTTTTTGATTCTACTGTTCATTTGGCATGAATGTGCTTTATCTTCTTCCTATTCACTGCCATTATCGCTCACCATTCAAAATCTTCCTCATTCTCCCTAGTTGAGGTTGAATAATCTCACCTCTAGGAAGAGTTCCCTGCTGCCTTCAATTGAGTAGCAATTGATTGCTCCTTCCACTGATAGTTCTTTAGAAAATTGCTGTGCCTTTAATTAGCATTCATTTCTTTCTGCTCTATTTTATTCAAGACTGTAGCTACTGCAGCATTGAGAAGTGACTAGCATTGGTAAGTGCCCAAGCATTTATTTAGCAAATGTTACCACATATCATACACTGCGCATTGTTCCAGGAAGCAAAAATCTAGGCTCTCATGAGACTTAAAGAAGTGAATGGAGCGTAGTACACAGAAAATTCAAAATGTAAATATATATAAGTTCATTCTGATCCTTCATAAGAACTTAGGAAATGTAAAGCAGTTGTGTGATGGAAAGCTTCTGACACAGGGATTAAGAAACAGGAATCCTTCACCTAGGGGGCAATTTCTTAATTGATCCACAATTATCAGAAGTCAGCATTTGCAGACCAACTGAAAAGCACAACAGGCAGGGGGAAGAGAAGGAAGGAGTGTGTTAGCAGGAATCGCCTCCATTTTTGTGAGCCAGGTACCAGGGCTGTCATAGTACACTGTGAAAAGGGAATCATGCAGAGGATACAGGGAAGTCACTGCACCTGATACATATGATTTTGGAGTTTCCTTAGGAAACAGAAGACCATGCAATATTTCAGATCAAGTCTGGGAAAGCATGGAATATGAAACTAGGTAGATATTACTGATTGGTATTTTCCCCTTGTCAGCTCCTAAAGTTTCTGCAAAGCATTTATGGTACGGCTGATTTTCTCTCTGTCATGCAGAGTAAATGATTATATATTGAACTTCTATCATAGATCTCATACCTCATCCTACTTCACCCTCATAACTCACTGAGATGTGCCCTCTGGTGGTGCGGTAGCAAGGTGGGCAGGCCACTCCGCACCACCTGATCCACCCTCCCGCTCCATTCAGCCAGGCGTATCTCCTATTCAGGCCTTGCCTGACATGGAGCAGGCGGTGCTCTTCCACTGCGGCCCAACCCCACAAGGCTCCTTGCCTTGGTAAGGTGCTGCCTGCCAGCTTGGTTCCCCACAGAGGGGAGAGGCAGTGGAAACTGCTTGCATGTGGCGGCTTTATCATGGGGCGGTCATGCCAGGGAGGCCTGCTCTAACTGTATGAGAACTGGGCAACATCTTCATCCATTTATGCTGCTTCACAGATACACAATGGAGAAGGACTTACAAACAACAGAAATTTATTTCTCACAGTTCTAGATGCCAAGAAGTCCAGGATTAAGGCATCTCCCAAAGGCCTGCTTCTTACCACAATCGCACTGTGATTGAATTTCAGCATAGAAATGTGGGGAAGGGTCACAAAGCAGACACTTGTGGCTTGCAGTGTTATTACATGCTAGTAAACCCATGGGAACCCAGAAATATGGTTTTTTAGCAGTGCACTTATTACATCCACCCTACCCAATGTCATAGTTTAGCACTGTGCTACTTTAAATGTGCTCAAAGTACTTACATTAGCCTGCAGTTGAGCAGTCATTCAACAAGCAAACTGTTTTATGAGGAAGCATCAAAAGTCTCATGTAGTTTACTGAGTTCTATACTAAAAGCAAACAGACTGTTCATATAAGTACAGAAGAGAAAGATGGGCTTTTTATATCACACCATGGGTTAAGAAAACAGAAAACATAGTATCCAGAAAGCACTAACAGCACAAGAGATCATTTACCCTGATGATTGCAGAGCTAATTTTCTGCTGTTGTCTCATGTGGCAAGACAGTGAACATCGCTAACCTAGGAAGCCAACAGAATTCGAAGTACAGTTGCTACGGAATGTATATCACTCCTAGGGCACTGAAAAGTAAACAACTCACAAGTTGAGCTATCACAAGTTAGAGACTGTATGTATGCATGTGTATTTGTGTATATGTACACTTGTGTATACTTTTCTTTGCCACTTCACTTTTGCTGTCAACTTGTCTCGATTAAGAGAATTCTGGAGATGTGGTCTAACCTTGGAACCATGATCATCATCAGTTGATAGGCCCATTAGTGAGTTCATAGGTGGAAGTGCTGTGATGACTTGGAGATGGTGGACTACAGGAGTCAGTTAGTCATGGATCAAATCCTCCGAAACTGAGGTCAAGATAAAAGTTCTAGGCCTTGGGTTCTTTGTCTCAGCAATGGGAAAGTTGAGCAATACAATTTATATGTATTTTAAACTTCAAGTTGGTGCCTAAATTTGCCCTACTACCAAGGAAATTAATACACACTGAAAGATTGCTTGAGGACAGTTCACCAAAACAAGAAGCAGGAAGCTTGAATTGTTCAGTTGTTGCTATATTCAGATGTTGGGGTTTGCAATGATTTTTATTTCCTTTTTTATTCCTTTTATTATTTACTATATTATTGTGAATTTTCTACAACAAGCATATGTAACTCTTAGACAGAACAACAGAAATATGAGTTTATAATAATTTAAAAAGAAGAGCTACTGGAAACACACTGGCCATGAGTCTTTTCTGTTTTATACCACAGCCAGTCAAGAGGTCATTGCTATTCACATCATTAGTGCCAAAAGCGACAGTGCCATATTGCAACACTCCAGTTACAGTAACAATAGTGTGTTAATGTCCCACCTCACGCCCCTGTCCTTATGTCATGGCCATTATATTATATTGTAATCTATTCAGAATTTGTCTTCTAACTGTGAAGGAAGCTCCATGAGAGTAAGATACATCTTTTTATCTTCTCTTGTATTTTTTATAGCTAGAGTAATTCCTTTTTATCCTTTTTGATACAAGGTCTTATTCTGTAGTACAGGCTGGTTCAAACATGTGGTGATCCTCTTGCCTTAGCCTCTCAAGTGCTGGGATTATTGGCATTCACTACCATGGTTGGCTCAGGTAATTCTGCTATACTCAGAAAACATCTTTGAATTAACATATGTGTGTGTGTGTGTGTGTGTATTATATATATTCTATTCAGAATTTGTCCTCTAACTGTGAAGGAAGCTCCATGAGAGTAAGATACATCTTTTTATCTTCTTCATATATATATATATATATATATATATATATATATATATACACACACATATATATATATGTATGTATATATATAATGGGTGATCTGTAGCTGTGTAGTGCATGATATTTTGTTCAGCGATTGGATAAGTATATGGTGATAATGCCACAGGATTACAATGGATTTGGGGATTGCCCTTACCCAGGGGACCTGTCTTAATCACTTTCTCATTGCTGGAGCAAAGTACTTATCATCCATAATTTAAAGGAGAAGCTCTTCTTAGCTCACATTTTCACTCCACAGTCACCTGGCTCCAAGGTAGAAATGGCCTAGCTGAATGGCCAATGAAAAGGGAAGCTACACACATTATAGCAGCCAGAGAGCGGAGAGAGAGAAAAAATTGCTGGAGACAGGAATGTTCTCTTCCTGGTCATGGCCCCATACTCTCCAGCTACTCAGCTATTGAACTGATTAGTAGACATACCCATTGGTGAGTACAGTGCCCACATGATCCATTCACCTTTCAAGAACCCCGCCTCTGAGCGCATGAGGCTTTGGAGGGACTTTTTAGATCCAAATCATCACAGAAGCCATTGACATCATAACATCATGCATATTGTGTGATGAACTGGTGTAAACAAACCTACCATGGCTCTTATTTTTTAAAACAATATAGCTCAAATAATTATATACAACACATAGTATTTAATAGAGGGAGTAGATAACTCTGCTGCTGCTTTATGTATTATCTGCTGCACTATAGTCTTATCACTAGTTTGGAATGTAGTCCTTCTAATTCCTAAAAGTATAGCAAGGGTTTCTATAAACCACTGTGCCATGTCCCACCAACAATAGCCTTGTTTGTCTTGTGTTTATGATGTCTCGTGATTTCATGAAGAGGCCATGGGGAGTGATGGACCAGAATTTAGGTTTGTGTTCTTACAAAACATATTGAGAAATATGTTCACTTACCAGAACCTACAGCCATTGTTAAGTGACACATGACTATTACAAATTCTGTCCTTCCCATTATCCTATTGCAGACATATGATTATTCAGTTTACAGATGGGAAAATTGAGGGTCAGAAAGAATAATAGTCCCACCTGAGCCAAAATGCTGAGTTCTTCCAGATGGTGATGTCTGGAATATCCCTGCTGTACACACTTTTGTTCAGCTCTCTGCCCCCAAACCTTACTGTTATGAACCATAACCACCACCTCAGCCCCTTAGGACTACCCTGTGACTTGTGCTGCACACCCTTCCTTGTGACGTGTGCTGAGGTTCCTGCTCCACACTGACTTCAGAGGTGCTGACGCTCTGGTGAAAGCCCTCCCTGTTGCGGAGTGGCCTCCTCTTACCTCTGTCACCCTCATATCCCATGTTATCTCCCCTTACACCGTTTCCCCGCAGTCGCTACACATCCATTTAGAATGACTTGTACCTGTTGGCAAATTCAAACTATCTAATCCCTCCTAGTCCAGACCTGAGACAATGAGCAATTCGAAAACAATGCCTGCAGCGGGGAGGGACTCATAAAAATGACCCACGCAGCTGCCTTAATGTGGTTAGCATTGCAAGACATGATTGATGTTTGTCTGTCAGTCTTTTGGTTGAGGATCGGCGTCTTAAAAACTGCTTTCACAATTCATCATTTAAATTTCTAATCTCATTTTTTTAAAAAATGGAACGGTATCTTCCATGTGATTAGAAATCAGTCTGAGGGTAGATTATTTTGATTTTTCATCAGCTTTGCCAGTCTGTAATTTGATCCCACTGAATTCAGGGGGGGTATTTTTCTACAGTTGCCACTAACGTTTTCATCTACACTTTTCAAGAAATAATTTTCTTTTGCTAGTTGTATGCCACTAGTTGAGATGCGTAAGAAGTATAATTGTTGCAGCACTTCTGGAAGCACGTACATGTAATTCTTAAGAAGTGTACAGGTCCAGTGACTGGCACACCTAAATAAGAAGCCTCAGGCAATTGTCTAGCTGTTCTGAACAGTCCCAGTGCTACATTCCTAATATGGAATATTAAGTCTTATGACAGGAACAGGCACCCAGGTTTATACATTTCTCTAATATTGGGTTTTGCTGCAAAAAAAAAAAAATTCCTTCAAGTCCTGTTGATGGACATTCGCTGCATGTGCTCATGTTTCTATTCCTGTTAATATGTCTGCTTTCAGGTAGCACTTCTTGGGGTGGGGGAGTAATTCTTTGCAGATAAACTAAGATATGGCATCACCAGAGTCTTACTAGACTCCAGGCTGACTCTGCCTTTTAGAAAACTCACAGCAGTTATGCTTTGTGTTTCCCCACATCGCACCTGAAATCTACAGAAGATGTTGCAGGCAGACTCCAGTCATGACTGAGGATGCTGATCCTGGCAGACAGGAAGCATATTTTACTCACATAAAAGCGTAGGTCTTTTTCTCACCCCCACCAAGTCAAGCAGTTACAGACTAGGCCAGAACTCTCTCCCACATTTTGTACATAAAACATAATTCCACCACCATCTGCTAACCAGCATTTTGTTGCCCCCTCATCAGACAGCAGAATAACAAGACGGATCAGCAGAGGGTGAGCTGCCAGTATAACCAAGGAGACCCCCAAGCCCATCATTAGGAAACCGCTTTTTGGTTCTAAAATAATCACTCTGAAGTCACTTCTGTCCTGCATCTGTGCCTCTACCTAAGAGAAGAAGCTGCTGCCAAAACTCACAGCTACTGACATGTGTCAGAGGAGACCGAGGGAGGACCCTCCTCCATGGAGAGGAAGTAGGACTGAGGGGAGGTTTCGTTCCAGACTGACAATATCAAGAGTGCACAGCAGGTAGCAAGGAGTGTGCTGATAAATGGTGTCCTAGCCTGGGAACCTGCATTTTCTTTTGTCAGCCTTGTACCTTTATTAATGTGACTCATTTGCCTTATGACCTGATCAGACTCCATCTATATGTTCCTGCTCCCCATCCCTCTTAATATACACTGAGGGTCTCCTGAGCATAAAAGAGTCGCAAGTGATTTACCTGTGACAAAGGATGCTTATTTTCAACTGGCCATAACTGCTTCTGCCCTGCAGGAAGATGACATGGGGCTTAGGTCCCTCGCCTTCGGCACAGGTTGGAGGGCAGAGAAGAGGGAAACAGAACCTCCACGGGGTGTACTTCTCTGAAGGGGAGGCACAGGGCAAGGCGATCTCCCACATGCCGGAGCACACTCAGGGGTTTGTGTAAACCAAAGTATAGGAACAGCAGTGCAAAGTTATTTATTTATAAGGACAGTAGATTGATTTTTTAAATGAATGGAAAGAAAATAAAAACAACAAGAAAACTCTCAGATAAAACCAAGAATTAAGCTTTCAGGAAACACTAGGCTCTGGAAGGTACAGTGCCTAGAAATGGAGGATTGAGAAACATCAACAGACAGTAGACGGAGAGCTAAGTTTCTATATAATCCCTTTAGTTCTGTAGCAGAAATTTACTAAAACACTGCATGCCCAGTGACAGAGTTTGAATGTGCCCACAAGTTTGCTTGTTAGAGACTTAATCCTCAAGTTCATATTTAATAGTATTGGCAGGTGGGATATTTGGAAGTAATTATGATTAGGTGACTTGTGAGGGTGGGGCTCCCAAGGAGGAATTAGTGGCTATATAAGACAAAGAAGAAACATGTGAGTCAGCACTCTTGCTGTCTCTCCTATTTTCAATGTTACACAACCTTCTGCATGTAGGATGATGTGGTGGGAAGACCTTCAGCGGAACCAGCTTTTGGACTCCCAGCCCCTAGAAAAAAAAAAAGCCAAATAACCTTCCATTCTTTACAAATAACTCATCTCAGGTATTTTGTCTTAGCAACAGAAAGCACATTAAGATATGCAAACATCTTGTAGAGCAATGACTTAAGGGAACAGATGGCAAAGAAAAGGGATTGGAGGCTCAGCAATGTGGGGCATGTCAACATTAGGAGACAATGAATCCATAAGTTATTGAGAGTAGATTCATTCACAGAGGATTTGAGGATAAAAATGATCAGAAAAGCATCTGAATCCTCAGTCCCACTAGAAGTCTTAGAATGGTTGAATTACATGTAAGTGGATGTTTCACTATTCATGACACAGAATTAAAGATTTCCTTTGTATATTTAGGGCTACGCATGTCCATTGACATGCATGCATATGAATCTTCACAGCTGAGACAAGTACCCCCATTTGTGAGTTGAGAAAGTTGAAAGGATTTGTGCTATTTGTTCAAGGTTGTATAATTAAAATCAAGAATACATGGAAGGCAGTTATTGTTTTGTACCATTCCAAGATTTGTTAAGAATATTTAGCTATCAAATATTTTGCATTCATAGATTTTCCTGGTTGTTGTTACACCATAGAATTACCTTCATTTTACAGATGAGAGAAAAGAAAATATGGCCTAGATTGGTTTTAAGCATTTTGTTTGGCTGTAATTTTAATCCATTTCCTTTCATCACCAAATGCTCTACAATTATTTGAGATAAGAGATGCCTATTTTTCTACTCTGGGAGTCTTGGGTTTCCGCCCTAGAAGTAAGGGTCCCATAAGAGAAGCTACAGGATTTTGCTTTCAGAAACCAAAGGTAGTAGGTAAAATGAATTTTTTCTGAAGAACAAAAGAAAAAGAAGAGCCCATGCTAGTGTCACTGTTCCTAATGCAAGTCAGGGATGCCAGAGATCGAGAGGACTTCATGATTTTTCTGAGCACTCGTCACTCTTACTTAACTCGAATGTCCACATACTCATTTACACAATAGGTGTTTGAAGAAAGCAGTGACGGTCTCAGCCCTCCTTTTAATGAGCAAGAGAAAATGCAGAGGGTCCTCAGAACCTTTTTTCCATTATCCACAAATGCTCTTTGAGGAAAGAATCCAGACAAGCAAGATAGGTTAGTCATGGCCACAAAGAGCCAAAAATGGCAATTAAAATTTGGGAACCATTTCGCAGGAGAGGTAGTGAGACGGCTCTCAGACGGAGCCCTGGGGCATCAGGAAGGAACATATACCTCCTCCTGATATGAAGATTTACCCTTTTCCCCAAGCTTTCTTTGAGTCAGTATATAGAGAAAAATTTATAAGGACATGTCAGCCCATTAAGCAACATGAAAGTTCCCTGCAAAGTGAGTTTGTCTGTCACAGAGTGAAATCCCTTTAGTTAGAAAATGAGTTGGTGGGCTGGAGGGTTAGCTCAGTGGTTCCAGCGCCTGCCTCACAAGCGCAAGGTCCTGAGTTCGATCCCCGGTAACCACATATAATGCTGGGCATGGAGACTCACGCCCACCAACAATCAATGCCGCATACCACAGTGCCAAAAGTGGTGGCTCACGTCTGTAATCCCAGCACTCAGGAGGCAGAGACAGGAGGATTGCTGGGTTCGCGGTGGCTTGCCTGGGCACCATAATGAGCTCAGGGCCAGCCTGAACTACAAAGC
>PVIC010034294.1:0-19699 GCA_004025085.1 Thryonomys swinderianus
GTGGGAAAGGTGTCCTCCCCAACCTGGGCTGCCCTGACAACTGACTGAGTGTTAAAAAGCAAACGCTTACTTCTAGTAGTTCTAGAGAATTGGTTATTCCCTATTGAGTGGCTGGAAGATATGTGTTTTGACAACAACTTATTTCCTCACTTACAGGCAACATCTTTTGGAGGATACTTAAATGGCAGATCAAAGCAGCTGTGGTCTTACATGGGCACTAAACTCTCCTTGTTATGTGACTTGATTTCTCATTGGATCTCCATTTAATATTAACCTCATCCTAACTCACCTGTCAAAGGCCCTACATTTTTATCCTGTGACATTTATGCTTTGGACCTAGACCTATGATTGTTCTGGGGAAACAAGCACTTTGTAACAGCTGTAGTTAGAGATTTCCTTGAAGATGTGAAAGCAGAGACATAAAACTGAAAGTTTCCCTCAATTTTTTTTTTTTTTTTTGGAGACAGGGTCTCGCTTTGTAGTTCAGGCTGACCCTGAGCTTCACTATGTAGCCCAGGCAAGCCTGGAACTCAGCAATCCTCCTGTCTCTGCCTCCTGAGTGCTGGGATGACAGGCATGAGCCACCATGCCCAGCACTGTGGTATGTGGTATTGATTGCTGGTGGGCGTGAGTCACCACGCCCAGCATTCTATGTGGTTACCGGGATCAAACTCAGGACCTTGCGCCTGAGAGGCAGGCTCCAGAACCCCTGAGCTAAATCTCCGGCCCTTCCCTCAATTTTTGATGTCTCTTGATGACACTCAGAATGAAATCCAAAATTCTTAGTATGATCATAAATCCCAAGATATTGAAAAAAAATATTTGGACCAACTCTGAGAAATGCTACTAACATCTAATAAAATGACTTAGGTAGTTTGATGATATTCACAGTTTGTGTTCCCTGAAACGTTAGGATTTGGAACCAGCTTGTAGATGAGTGTGTAATTCAGTGGGAGGCCTGCTGGGGACAGCATTCAAACTTTTGGCTGCCAATAGTAACAAGGAAACTGGAGAAAGAAAAGGAGCCAAGGGAAGCCCTAGTTAGGCCGAGAAATGCTTCCTCACATGTACAAATCAAAGGTTGTGTGTGTGTGTGTGTGTGTGTGTGTGTGTTTGCAGATCTGTGCACAGCTTGCCAATGTTGAGCTAGAATCAGGCTGTAGAAGAGCATCCGCCGTGCCATGGATGGCAGAGGCAGTCAGTCTCAGAGAAATGATTCCCTGGGTGTTTGCCAGCTGCATTATTGTCCTTACTCTAATCATACAGCCAACCAGCCAGGAAATGCCTGTCTGTGTACATGTGTATTTTTTCTTCATTTTCTCCATTGCATTTGTGTTTGTCTTTATTACCTTCCAAAAAATATAGTCCCCTCTTAGGGTTTAAATAAGATTGGTAAGAGTTTTTAGTTCAGGTTATCTAAAGAATGGTTTTATGCCTGATGCAATGAAGCGTAATCTATTTTGTCTTAATGGGGAACCATCTTACTATTTTTATAATACACTGAAAGAAAATGCTAGAATATTATTTATTTATTGAGCCCTCATTATGTTTCATAAACTATTCTGAGTGTATTTGTGAAATGTATCATTAAAATTTCACAACTCATTTAGTCAGGTTTTATTTTTATCCTCTTTGTTTTACAGATAGAGAAAAAGTTAAGGAACTTCATCAACATAATTTTAATTCCAAGTTCTATGACACAGAGCACAAGTTCTAACCCCCAAATTCTTTTGCTTCCCGAAACAGAAGTAGTGTGGATGGAGGCACTGCAAGTTCCAGCAGTGTATGGCCCTTTTGAAAGCTTGACTACTCGTCTGTTTGACCCCAGTACTGATACAAAGGCAATGGGAATTTAACACCTACAGGCCAGTCATAATAGTAGCGAGTATAGAAGAGTTTCTTAAATAGACGGTATTTACTGGGTGGAGACTGAACGCCAGGCATCGTGCAAGATAACCAGGTTCCTTATAATCCCTTTGATTTTCTCAGCATCCCTGTGCAGTGGACACCACAGTGTCCTCACCTCACAAATGAGGAAAGTGCTGTAGGCAAGGCCAAGTAACCCAGCCCCCGGCCTGTACATGCAACCGAATGCAGTTGCACAAGAGCCCAAATTGGCATTTGCAGTATCCTGTACCCTTTATGTCCTGCAAGTTGTTATGCAGTTTCTGCATATTGTCTCCACTTTATCTTCCAAACCTCTTTATCCTAATTTCTGGACAAGTCTTCACCAACATTTTGTTGACTTTTAAATTATACAAAAGAAATCCAGATATTGAGTATTTGCACTGGTCTTTCTCCATACTGTTTTAGTTCATTCAATTTTTAGGTCCAGTTAACCATTTA
This sequence comes from Thryonomys swinderianus, assembly GCA_004025085.1. NCBI lineage: Eukaryota > Metazoa > Chordata > Mammalia > Rodentia > Thryonomyidae > Thryonomys > Thryonomys swinderianus. The sequence continues at coordinate 2,347 of PVIC010034294.1, forward strand.
TATTCAAGGTTATTATTTTTTTGCCATCTCTATTACTTTTATTGTCAATGTTATTCTTGAATATTTCTGTGGTAATTTTTGTCATCTTGCTTTTTCTATTATCCTCTACACTCTAGGTAGTTAATGTGTAAATTCAGACATAGTGAACAACTTCAGAAATGAAACAATAATCTTTTATATAGTGCCATAAAATTGTTCTGAAATACATTCTAGAGCCAAATGCTTAGGAGTCTGCTCAAGACAAGCACTCCAATCACCACCTTATCTGGAGAGAGGGTTTTCAGCCCTGTGTTTTCCTCTTAGGATTCATCATTTAATTTTCTGCATGTTGCTATAAATTTGATATTTAACCAAAGAAAACATCTTTAAAAGTCATGAGAATAAGAATTTTATATTTTATAAATATTTAGTTGGAAAGTTTAAAAGGCGCAGTTAATTGAACTCTTTTTGAGTAATAATTGGAATTTTGAAAGACTGTCATTTATATATCGTGTCATTTTTGTTGCTAGCATGCTTAGCTTTGCTTTGCAAATGGTTTAACCATAATTCTTTTTGAGGTTAACTTCAGAAAGCCAATACATTGTATGTGGCAATGCCAGGCTTATGATAGGCAGCAAAAAATAAAAATAAGGAATCCTTTCATTTTCATGAAACCCTTACTGGGGGATCAGTAAATCTAGAGTGACAATGGCAGCAATACCAGACTGTATGTTATGGCTTCCCTAAGAGTCAGTTTCATCATAGGTAATAATAAGACAATTTTATGGCCTATAGTGGAGATTAAATAATTAACAAGTATACACATAGTGTAGAGTTATAAGGACTGAATTTGTTAACACTGGGTTAAAACAGCAGCTGGCATTTTGTGTGCCCAAATGCTGCCTTTTAGAAATGTTTTATTCTCATTTGCAGATATTAGTGAGTCATCTGGTGTTTATGCCTACTATCTGAGCTCTTGTGGAAAACACGTTTCTTTAGTAGACGTTCAGTTATCACTTTATTATCTTGAACAGGTAAGCATGATATATCTGCAGGTACATCCTCTTGAAAAATATATCATACAGCATGGGAAAAAGAATAATGAAGGGTACTATATACAGACACAAATTCCTTATCATGTGTGTAATCAATATGTATGGAAATATGTACTAATAAAAGTATGAAGTTAAAGAAAAATATGTCCTACTAAAATAAACAATATCCTCATCAACGATAAATAAGCTTGATAAACAAGCCTGTTATCAACGTCAGTTACTCATTAAACTGGACTGCATGCCTTTAGGACTTATTCTATGAACTATTCTTTGTATGAACTATTCATCAGCTCAAATAGATATGGCACTAACCAAAGGAACACCTATCTCCTTTAGAACTAAAAGCTTATGGCATATGTCTTTAGCAGCAGGATGAACTCTTTTATCAATTGTAAAGTACTTCGTAGTTGTAGCAGTGGTTAGCCACTAAGAATGATGTAGATATGTTTGATGGAATGGTGGCCTTCAGTAATTGCTTCTATTCTTTATAATCAGATTTTGAAAAACCCAAAAGCTCACTTTTAATGAGAAATGTTTGATCTCTATGTGGCACAGCAGTTCTGAAAGTTTCAGGGGTGGTTTGAATAGCTGGTCAACCCATTTTATACAAACAGGTTGGGAGAATATGAACCACCTATTGCAATGAACGTGCAACTCCTGTCATTGTCCTATGCAGCGGTTTTGTTGACAGTATTAAAGTCTTCTGTTCTCTTATAACTGAGTCTTTGCGCCTTTCAAAAAATTATTTTTCATTCTATTTTTTACACATTTCAATTCAGTTTAGCTTATCATCCTAATAGAAATGTGACTGAGAGAAGAGTGCAGTGCCTGAAAGAGGTGCAAATGAAAATGATAATATAATGATCAGGCCATGCACCCAGTAAAATAAATGTTGAATTATGACTTGAATCCTGCCACCAGAGCACCTTAATTTTCACTTGCAATGCATTGATAGAATTTTGACACGAGTCTGCAAGCAATGGATTTATTATGACCTTTCTTCAGTCAAATATCTCTGGTACTGTTAATCTGCATTTGTAGCCAGTTCCCAAGGCTAAAAACACTTCTTAAGCTTCACCTCATATCATGAGGCATTAAACTCTTGCAACCTAGACCCTTCAAATTTACAGTTCATAGTAGGATTTGTGCTCTTATGGGAATCTTATGTTTTCAGTGATGTGGAGCAATTGTAGCCTGCTGGGTAATGAGAACAATAGCAAGTGTCTAAATACATATGAAGCTTAACTTACCAAGCTGATCAACTGCAGCCTAGTTCCTAATAGGCCATGGACTGATACTAGTCTCTAGGCCAGAATTTGGTGAAGCTTGTCCTAGGGGATAATATAGTAAGAATACAGATTGGTCAAGGATTTAACTCCAGAAGCAGCAACATTTCTGGGGAGCTAAGCTGAAGAAGCAACCATGATGAAATATGAACCCAAATGGTCATAGGTGAAAACTCATAGCATTCTTGTAAGACAAGGTTCATGAGTAATATTTCAAGGCACATAACACCAACTGTGTTGTAACAGTATTAATACCCAGTAAGAAATTTTATCAGCAATGCATTCAGGTTATTATGTCATTGGCAAGAAAAACTAGAATAGAATAGTGGAAGGAGAAACAGATTAAGAATTGAAGACAAAGAAACAACATGGAGAAAGCAAAATGTATACGGTATAATCAAAATATATAATGAATATATTGTAAAAATTATTACTGTAAAAGATACACTATCAGTAATCCCTCTCAGAATATTTTCCCTTGCTTTAAACACTCTTTTCCCAATTTTTGTGCCAATTTCTTTTTTTTTTTTGCTTTTTGGAGACAGGGTCTCGCTTTGTAGTTCAGGCTGGCCCTGAGCTCACTATGGTACCCAGGCAAGCTGCCACAAACTCAGCAATCCTCCTGTCTCTGCCTCCCGAGTGCTGGGATTACAGACGTGAGCCACCATGTCCGGCATTGTGGTATGCGGCGTTGATTGTTGGTGGGCGTGTCTCCACGTCCAGCATTATACGTGGTTACCGGGGATCGAACTCAGGTCCTTGCGCTTGCGAGGCAGGCGCCGGAACCACTGAGCTAACCCTCCGGCCCTCGTGCCAATTTCTGAAGTAATTCTGGAAGTCTTCTTTTGTGAGTATCTTTATGAGGTTTAACAAAATTAAATATGTGAATGCTGCTACTGCGCATCATCCTACTGCAAGACTGGCTTGTAAAATCCTTCCAGTGTGTCCTTGTGTACCTTATTCAACATACATGTTACTGTGGGGCTTCTGACTCTTTCCCAAAGAAAAATACACATGAAAGGCACATATTTTGAATTAATTCAGGACATCAAGTTACGTATGACAGCATAGGTAAAGCACTCACACACACACACACACACACGCACAGCTATTCATATCTGTTTAATAGAGTTGTGAGAATGGTAAAATGTGTGCAAGTGAGATTTTTTTTTTTTTTTTTGAGACAGGGTTTTGCTTTGTAGTTCAGGCTGGCCCTGAGCTCACTATGTAGCCCAGGCAAGCCTCAAACTCAGCAATCCTCCTGTCTGCCTCCCAAATGCTGGGATGACAGGCGTGAGCCACCACACCCGGCACTGTGGTATGTGGTATTGATGGCTGGTGGGCATGAGTCACCACACCCAGCATTGTATGTGGTTACCGGGGATCGAACTCAGGACCTTGTGTTTGAGAGGCAGGTGCCCGCCGGAACCACTGAGCTAAATCTCTGGCCCCAAGTGAGAATATTTTGAGGGTGATAAAGGTCATTGTGTTTTTTACTGTGATAAATTATTTTTAATATTTATATTTTCACTGTAGATTCCAATCATAACCCTCCTACTCATCCAAAAATTCAGATTTTAAAAACAGGACAAAAAGCCCTTTGTTGGATGGTTGAAGGTGAAGATATATTTATTCATAAATGATAATTGATACCAATGGTTTGGGAGAGAAAAAAAAATGTGTGATGATAAAATTTACCTTGAATAGACTTTAAGGTTTATCAACTCATCTTATGATCTGATGGTTTTTCCCTATAATTTTGATTATGTTTAAGTAAGTTATATCGAGTTAACTAATGAAAAAAGATGCATTTTGTTATACAGAAAGTTTCATGATTTTGAACTTCATGTATCTGATAAAAGCTTAATATGATTCCTATGAATAAAATTATTTTATCAGTACACAATTTTCTGTACATAAAAATTTCACAATAATTATTGAAATGACTTAATGTAAGAAGAAAGTATTTAAATCATATACACACCATCTTAATATCATTAAAATGTTAAGACAATTTTGATCTGTTAATATATATATGAAATAATTTATGTAAAATACAGTATAATTTACTCTTGCCAAATTTTTAAGCTAGTATCAAGATGAATACAATTTGTCACTATTAAAGTGATTCCACTTTATCTTTCACTAATTTTTAAGAATAGTAGATCATCTGTTCATAAAAAATGTATTATTCTCTTTATTCCACATCTAGTAACTTTATACACTTTCTGAGATCATCTAATGTTTTCTTTTGGAAGTCTTTCTGTGGTGTTAGATCTATGGCCTCATTCCATGTATCTGTTGTTAACACACCATCTCATCTACAGACTTTTCAGAGTTAGGAGAAATAAGTCTACATTTAAGGGTAATTATTGATAGAGCTAAATCTCAGCTCTACAGTATTTATAATAGGGTCTCTGGCTCAAAAACATATTAACACAATCTATGGTGTCAGGCAACATGCAGTGAATAGTCTTAATTCAAACCAGTCAAAATCAGTATGTTAGAAGAGAAAGTTTATTTCTTTAACCTCACATAATAATATTTCTAAAATTGTGAATCATCCTATTCTGAAAAAATAAATCTAAATCCTACAGTTTTTTTTAAACTGAAATGCCCTATCATACTCTTCCATACTTAAAATTATAACCTTTTTAGTTTCCCTGGCCCTTTCTTTAATTTCCTTCTTTCCAAACTAATTGCACATATCTCTTCAGTCTAAACTGAAAGTTGTTACAAGGAAAAACAATTTAAAATGAATAAAGAACTTTATGATGTTTTGTAAATCAGCTTTTAAATAATTTAGTGTGATTTCCTTATCTTGTCATGTATAATATCTAGTGAATAACTTTAAAAAAAGAATAACTTTAAAGGCTTAAAGATTTTTATATATATACATATATATATATATATATCACTTGGATAGTTTACACTGAGAGCTTACAGTTTAAAAAGAGGGGTGAAAGATATTTTATTTTTACATTAATTCATCACACCTCATTAAAACCTATTCATTAAAAAATTTAGAAATTCTGAAGGATCTATATATTTTTAATTTAATTCTTTATTGGTACAGCTTACAGTCTTTATATACAATTCTTTATATACAGCTTACAGTCACACTCAACATTGGGGAATTTCTACCAGTATATGACATGAATTAATTCTCATTTTTACCCTACCTGTCACACAACCAACCACCTCCTATATACATGTTCTTTCTTTTTCTTTCCCAATCATATTTATTCTTTTCCCCTGTCACATTCCCTTTGAATATTTCCTATTTCACAAAATCTATCATACATTCTAGAACTCTTTTACATCTACAGGTTCTCATACCAGAGAAAAGATACTGTATTTACATATCTGTTTATTTCACTTTTTAGTGTGTCCTCAAAGTGTATCCATTTGCACATAAATGAATGAAACTTGGCATTCTTTATGGCAGAGTAATACTCTATTTTATTTAAAAACCCACATCTTCTTTATCCAGTCTCCAGTTCATGGGCATCTGGTTTTCCCAAGATTGGGCTATCACAAACTGACCTGGCAAGGTTGTGGGGAAAAAGGAACCATTCTCCACTGTTGCTGGGATTGTAGACTTGTACAACCATTGTGGAGATGTGGAGATTTCTCAGAAAACTAGAGATAAAGAAGGTCACTATATTCTTGTACAGGGAGCTATCCAAGAGAAAGAAATATCATAAATGTTTATGCACCAAATGCTAATCCACCTAACTATATAAAACTTCCTTGTCAGTTCTGAAAGATAGTTTTGCAGGATACATCAATCTAGTTTGTAGGTAGTTTTCCTGTGATGCTTGAAACACCTCACTCCAGCCTCTCCTTGTGTTGAGTGTTTGTGTTGTAAAGTAAGTATGCTATGATCTTAATGGGCTTCTCTTTGTAGTTGATATTTTTCCCTTTCTTTTAACTGCTTTGAGTATTTCATTCTTTTGTTGTTTATCTGGAACCTTGATAATTATGTCTAGGTTTAGATATTTTTATGTCCCAGTCTTTTGGAATCCTATAAATCTCATTTATCTATATTTCCAACTCTTTCCCTGTGAAGTTTTCTGCCATTATGTCTGTCAACAGTTTTTTTTTTTTATATCTTTTACACTGTCTCCTGTTTCCTCAGTGACTCGAGGCAGTCTTATGTTATTCTTCTTTGAATCATCTAGAAGCTGTTGGATTGATTCTCATGGTCCCTTGCCATTTTCCATAGGTTATGTTTTTTCCTGTTCATTGGCTGCCATCCTCTAGGTCGAAATTTGGTTCTCAGCTTTATTCATCCTACTTTACAAACTTTCATTCTCCTTCTTCATCCCCTGGAGCTCTATTTGAAACTGTTTAAAAGGTTCCATTACTTTTGCTATCTTAGATTCTATCATCTCGCTGATCTCTTCTTTAATGAAGTCTTTCACTGTGGAAAGTATCTCTCTTTTTATCTGAGAGATGAGTTCTGATTTCCATCTTACTAGATTTGCTTTTGTTTGCATCTCAGAGAGTCCTGGTGTTTGAGTTTCAGTTTTCTCTATTTCCCTCTTCCCTGAATTTCCCTGTGGTGGTGATCGTTGTGTCTGGAGTTTGAGTTTTTTCTCATTTCTATTCTTTTATAGTTGCTGTTATTCGTTTAATTCCTTGCCTGGTGTGTCTGGGCAATGTTTGCTGGGGGTCTGTTTCTTCCTGTTATTCAGGACCCTTAGGAAGTGGCTCCTTCCTGGGTTGTCCTCCTTGATGCTGTAATGACCCTTGAAACTTCTCAGTTCCAGCCTGTCTTCACTGGCCTCTGGCTTCGTCTGGGAGGAAGCAGGCGCAGCCTGGCACAGACCTCCTTTGTTGCTTGAGTTCCCCATGAGCTCCCCTGCACCCTGCTTGCCTGGTCTGTCTGTCTCTGCACTGCTCTGGTGTGGAATGGGGGGCGGGCGGCAGGACGCAGCCCTGGGTGCCGGTAATGGCGTGGGCCTCCTTTGTTGTTTAGGTTCCCTGTGGGCTCCCCTGTGCCCTGCTTGCCTGGTCTGCCTCTGCACAGCTCTGCTGTGGAATCAGGATCTGCACTTTCTAATAAGCCTGCTACTTCTTTCATTAAGCATTATCTAGAAATGATTCTTTACAATAACAAAAAGATTCTGGATTCATAGCAAACCCAAAATTCCAATTGAAATAATTTTCATTCACTTGAAAAAATTCTTGTTTCTAAAGCGAAAAAAAAAATGATAGCATACTATTTCTTGCCAACTAAAGAACATTTAAGAGTAAAAGTTCACATAACATAGGTTTAATTGGATCTTACTTTATTTAACTAACTTCTTTCATGCCTGTCCTCCCAGACATGTCTGAAATAATCTGTAACTCCTTTACTGAGGAAAGAATTCATGATGCGGCTTTTGAAAATGCTTGATGATAAGAAAATTCAACAATGAAGAAAACAGTAATATGTTTTCTAAACAAAGTTCTATTGAATTTACTGTGTGGACTGCTTCAATAAACTGATTAGTTCATTACCAAATGTGTAAAAATACTAAGATTTGGCCTGGCTTGGTGGCTTATGCCTTTAATCCCAGCCCTTGGGAAGCAGAGGCGGGAGAATTGCTGAGTTCGGGGTATGCCTGTGCTACATAGTGAGCTCAGGGCCAGCCTGAACTATAAAATGAGACCTTGTCTCTAGATAAAAATAAAAGGCTGGGCATGGTGGCTCACGCCTGTAATCCCAGCACTCGGGAGGCAGAGGCAGGAGGATTGCTGAGTTTGAGGCTTGCCTGGGCTACATAGTGAGCTCAGAGCTAGCCTGAACTACAAAGCGAGACCCTGTCTCAAAAAAAAAAAAAAAAAAAAAAAAAAAAAAAAAAAAAAAAAAAAAAAAAAAAAAAAAAAAAAAAAAAAAAAAAAAAAAAAAAAAAAAAAAAAAAAAAAAAAAAAAAAAAAAAAAAAAAAAAAAAGAGAGAAAAAGAAAAATTAAAAATGCTAAGATTTGTTAACTCTGGATCACTTTTCCACTTTATAATTGAGATGAGGTTCTTCCAAGGATTTGTAAATCAAAGAGGCAAGTTTTAAATACACAAAAATGGCAATATGTCAGTCTTTTTCCTTAGCATTCACTTGACCACAGTATCTTCTGATGAAATCATGCTACCACATTCCTTGCAACTGGAGACTCCCAAGGAAGAGCCAGCAGCTATAATCTGGTAAAAAAAATAGACAAAGCCAGATTTTTTTTAAACCAGTATGTATATCAACATTTAAAATACATCAAAACTATGCTGGCTACTATTGCTGAAAGTATTGGTACTTAGAGTACTTCCAGATAATTTTTAGTTGGATTTGCTTGATGGATTCATTTACCCCATCTCAACAACCATGTGGGTTTACTTTGTTATTATATAATCTTTGCATGTGGGAAGTTAAAGTACACACGTAGCTCATAAATATGTGGACCATAGCAGTCAAGATTCAAACCTGGGCATTCTTGCTCTAAAGCTCATTTTCTTTTCTAAGTTCCAGTATATTAATATGAAACTAGCTTCTTTACTGATACTCTCATTGCAAGGTTCTGGTTACATTTTGGGGGACTCTGCTGTTCAGATAAGCACTTAAAATTACAGAATGGTGTCATAAAGTTGCCTAAGGTAAAAACTGCAGAAGCATTTAGAAGAATTAGAAACCAACTTGGTGTGTGGTTGGAATCATTTCAGCCTGAAGATAAATTTTCTGACTAAAATTTGACTGTTAGTTTTGTATGTAAAGTGAGGCTAGATAATTTGCTAATAATGAGGAAAATTCTTATGGAGATATGTGAATATACATGAGATATCCCTGAAAGGAAGCCTTTAATTATCTTATTTATTCTAAACAACTAGATATAAGTGAATTGGAGAGGTATTTTCTTTATGTGATCTAAAATACTGACAAAGTGTTTCTAATCTAGATGCAAAGTATTTTATATATAATAAAGTTATGAGTTATGTAGTGTGACTGCATATTTAGTAGCTAAGAATTGAAATACTTTTCAAACATTTTTGTCAGTTTGACCAAGTTACTTATACATAATAGAAAAGAAGTTGCTTTTTCTTAGGATTCCATATCCTGACTCATAGCACTTTGGGGTATCAGAGCTCAATGTAGCAGTTGTCACAAATAATGTTATTCTTAGAAAGTTAATTGTGGGGGCTAGAGAAAGGGAATGTAATCAGAACCTCTGCAGCAAGTTCTAGTCTCTTATAAGTTCTGATGGCACAAGGTGAAATAGAACAGACTGAAAATGCGAGCAAAAGGCTGAGCCCGGGCTCATTCTTGCCACTTTAGGCAGCAGAAGCCAAATACCTGAGCTCGCCACACCTTTATGTGCCACTAAGCCTTCATATCCACAGTCCCAGCATGCATAAGGTAGGACAGGTGCTGGTAATTATGTAGGTCAAATTCCCATAACACAGGGCAGATATTCATGAGTCCGTGTTCAGTTCCCGACAGTTAATGATCCTTCTATGTTCAGAAGTGACTAATAAAGTAGAAACTATGGAAAAAGATATATCAAAATCGTTCATACTCTCATGATTCATACTAATAATTTTGAACAGTGCAGAGAAACAATTAATTGATCACTAAATATTTCCCAGTATTTCTTTGCTTTTGGAAATATAATTGAAGTTCAACAAACATAAAACTAAAACAAAAATATATTTCTTTCCTTGATTCATTAATGAAAAAGATTATTATATTTTACTTTATACTGACTTATGTGATGAATATAGAAAACTAAATGGAGTAGAAATGTATGAATAATAACTTTAATATTACTAATTATTCTCGTACAAATAATCATCTCAAAATAGCTTAAAATAACGTTTACTATTTCACAATCTCTTGAGTAATAATTTTGAGAAGTTTAGCTGCCATGTCTTTAGATTTGAGGGATCTAAACAAGATGTAAAGCTGAAGAGATTCATTTCTACAAGGGAAGTGGGAGGTGTAGCTTCTAAACTCATGCAATCTGAGCTTGAACAGTTTCAGTTTCTGGATAATTACTGTCTGGGAATATGAGTTTCTTGCCACCTGGCCCTTTCCATAGGGTACTCCAGGTCCGAGCTTCCCCCAAGGGGTACTCCTCAGGGGCAGGGAAAGTCTTTTTGTGTCCTTGTCTCAGAAGACAATTCCCCAGTTTTCACTGGGTGCAGACTACACTCACAGAGAGGTGATTATGCAAGAGTGCGAATATCAAGAGTCCAGGATCAGTTTCTGAACACATTCTAAGCCCAGTGCAAATAAGATACATCTTCTCTCTCTCCCTCTCTTTTTTCCATGTGGAATACTATCTGGATATAAACCTGGTGGGAAGTTACTTATCATCGTCTTTATATAACTAATTGAAAATTTCTTTTAGCTATTCTCCATCAATAGATTCTTGTTGAATTAATCTTGTTTTATGTGCAAGACATTGGCAAATGCATTCCAGATAGTAAAAGAATGAGTAACTAAATGTGTTTCCTTTCAATAAGGAAGCGCATTGAGTAAAATGCTGAAATGATTCACTTACTGATGAATTCCAGCATTATTTGTTTTATTATAGTTTCCTGTGAAGTTTCAAAACCTTAAAACAACAAAAACATGTATAATGAGAGAGGCACAGTACAGAAAGATAATGTTTCTGACCATAGTCGTTAAGTTCCTCCATCACCTCACACAGGAAAATGTCTACTTCAAGCATTGTTCCATGGCTTGGGAATATTGTGAATCAAAATATTTATTTATTGACAGCCATGTAACAAAGAGAAATGTTTATAAATCTCTGCTACAGGAGTTAGAATTTACATAGAAAGAAAATACAGAGAATAATAAAACAAGGTATTGTATACAAAGAATAAATATTCATGAGAGGTCAGCCCTGACAGCTAGGAAGGGAAATTACATTTGATTTGGATTGTGAGATTTGCTTATAGTTTCTGTGATTTGTGTGCTTGTTCTGGATCTCATTTTAAATTTCTCTTTGTGATACTTTAACAGTGATTCCCAAAATATGTCTCAGTTTAATTCCCAGTACCAAGGACTATGTTGCATTATACTGTAAAAAGACATTAAAGCTATGATTGCATTGCATTTTTTAATGTATAGAGATTATCTTGATTTACCTAGTGGATCTAGTGAAAGCACAGAGTTAGTAAAAGAGGGAGGCAAAGATTTAAAGTTAGCCAAAGAAGATGTGAAAATAAAACCAGAGGTTGGAGGGCTGTTCTGTAGAGTCAGTCGGGACCATTAAACAAGGAAACTGGTGGTTCCTAGAAACTTGAAAAGGCAAGGAGTGAAGTCTGCCTCTGCAGTCCTCAGAAGGAACACAGACCTGTCCACATTGTTTTTCAGATTGATGACCTGAAGAAATAGAAAGGAATTCATTTGTGCTCTTTTAAGTTACTAATTTGTGGTAATTTGTTACAGTTGCAATAAGAAATTTAGATACTCATTTTCTGGGTTCTAGTAGTCCACCCCTCTGCTAACGTTGAACTTTTCCTGAATGGTTCCTGGAGTCAATCACTTTTCAGGATGTCTTCCCTCCCGTGTAGCCCTAATCTGTCCTTTGGCAGTATGTGACACATCTGTGTGAGCATTTATGGTACGAGTGTCTTTGTGTTTTCATGTTGAATAGGAGATAGGAACAGACTTGTGCTCCTGTGTATTAGAGATGCCAGACGTCCCGAGAAAACAAACATACTGTACCATATATAAAGTTGTTCCCTATCTGACATTCTGCTAAAACTGACATTGAGAGAAGCTTTATTGCTAATTACTGAGGAAGCATTGTACCTCAGTAGCGGAGCAATGTGTATTTGCCCAGCCTTATGTTGTTCTTTGCTCAAGGATGTAGGGAGACTATTTGTCACACCATTATTCTTGGCCTTTGATCTGAAGCTATGATGAAAAAGACTCCAATTTTAATATTGAATTATACATAGCTAATGTGGTATGTATTCAGGATTCACAAACTTGTTTAGGGTATGCTGGAGGCAAAGGAAAGATATTTCTACCATTAAACTATGACCACATGGAGTTTTTGGTTTGATTCCATTACTATTTCAATGGAAGCCAGTCATGCAGATCTGGGGAAGCCATGTCTTTGCTTTGAATGTTAATGTAGTGATCATGGAGCATATAAGTGAGAACACAGCTCTTTTATACCCCAATTCCAGTTAATGTTTTGTTTATGAAGTGAAACTGCATTTTCTGTCTGGTTTGTTTCACACAAGAGGAATAGAGATACTTCTTTTCCTCTACACTATCTCCAACAAATGTAGCATTCTGTGCTCTTTGGAATACATATGTGCCTATTTGGCTTAGTTAAATACTTAAATTTATGAAGAAGGATAACTAACAAAAAGTATGTTCCAGAAATATTAAGAGAAGGAGAAATATGAACATAAAGTATTCTAAATTGATCTCAGTAAATTCAAGACTATTATGATCTTGAAAGCTCAATTCTGATGGTTTTGTGGGGGAGGGAGTTTCTGGATACATAAAAAGTAGCAAGATTGTAGAACATTTACTAATAAAAAAATTTCATCATTGATGGGAAATTTCCAGTACCATATTATACTCTTAAGATTACTACAGTATGCTATCATCCTAGTGAGTTTAATAGCATAAGATTTCTTACATTCTATTTCCCATAATTGCTTCATTTCATTTCTATTCATTTAATAATAGTCCAAGTATGAAATATTACTCTTGCACACATTCATTCATGTCAGAGTCTTGGTAACAATGAAACTGTTCAGAAGGAGAAATCATACATCCTAATGTTATTTCTTATTAGTGTTGGTATCATCATTTATCATTTTAAAAGCTGAAGTAAGAAATAGGGAATGAACCACAAATTTGCTTCTCATGGGTTAGAACTTGATTTTCCCTTAAAGAAAATAGCAGTGGGATGAATTTGTCAGCTTATCTCTTAGATTCAAATTTGACTCCTTCTAAAAATTGTGTGATTGATTTTGGATGATCTTCAAAGCTTCCATCTCTTCTTCTAACTTTAATTACTCTCTGTTATTATTGGAAAAATAGGTGATAAAATACTTAATGTTTAACTGAAATTCTGAAACTTAAAATCATGAACTTACTGAATTTGAAATCTATCATCTGCTTCCTTGTGGGTAATCATGCTTGCCACAGAACTGTTTTGTTACCTGTCCACGCTATTATTTACAGAGTTAAAATACAGCATGATTTTTTAAAAAATTAAAGCATAGTGTATTGTATTTGTTGTAATATTTGTTTGTATTTTGCATCAGAGAATTTCCAATCATCATGTAATCAAGGTCACAGTAATCAAGTATCTCATTGTCAACTGAAAAATGCCAATAGATAAAACACCCATAAAATATATTCCTCCCTCCCAGATGCTATAGCACATTTCTAACATGTATAAAGTTAGTTACTCACAGTTAAATAGATAATTCATGATGTCAAGGCATACATAGTGGAAGAGGAATAAATTTAGTATGGGTCCATAGGATGCAATTTGCTCAATTTTTAGAAGGAAAAAAAAGACCATGCACTTCAAAATATCAGTGAAAAATTTATATGAATCAAATCCAAATAGATATATAAAACTGTAAGTTTATCTGATAGTCAATGAATCACAGGTTCTTTTCCCTTTTAGGGATAATATGGTTTAAAATCCAGGGTGGTTAGACCTAATCTACAGGAGGTGTTATTTACACATATTCTGATGCCTCTATGTTTCAACATGTAGCTTATAAAACCTATGCTCATCACTTATCATTATCTGACAGAAGTAGTAGGATGTTGATTAATTTTATATAATGAGCATGAATGCCCAAGGAGTCATAGCTAGTAACTAATGAAGCTAGATTTGACCATGTTCTTTTGCTAACTAAGCTATCTATTTTTATACATGTCTGACATTTTGCAGATGTGTAGTGGAATTGGAGGTCTCTTGTAGGGATCCATTGAGACATTACTTCTGTTGTGATGCTACCTTAGTATCAGTTTTGTTCTTCAGAAGAGCTATTTCTGAAGAGTAAGCTCAATGATATAATTAGTTTCTTAATGGTCCACATTCAGCAAACCAGTGTGTCCCTAGGATGCAAACCTGTTCATATGGCGTAGATACCTTCCAAGGGATCCAGAGTGCTGATGTCAGTCCACACTTCTGTGCTCATCTTCTCCCTGGAGAAGATATTCATGGGAGCCTACATGGAACATGAATTCTTCAAGTCTTCTAATACTTAGTGCTCTTTTCTTTTGTGATAACCACTGAAGATAGAGAAATGGAAGCATAGTGATGAGGTAATTTAGTCTTCAAGTGAATGGCAAAGAAAGATTTAAGATGACACATTATTGAATAAGAGGTGTGATAGAGTTAAGTGCCAGGTGATATGAGGTGGAAGCAACAGGGGATCCATTCCCAAAGCCTGAGGGATTCAGAAAACCCCAGAGAGCAAATGCTGCCTGTATTGCATCTAACAGGATGAATAACATTTCTTCAAGAAGTGGTGGTACTTTCTAGAAGAAGAATCTTGGAGCAGAGGCACAGAGACAAGATGACATTTCTCCTAATACTAAAGTGCAGGGTTTGTTGTAAGAATGTAAAGTTTCTTTCTGGAAAGTGGTGAAAAGTAATCCTGAGCTGTAGTATGAAAAGCCTTGTGCCTAAATATGTTCAATAGCTTTTGTTCCTAAGTATTTTGAGTACAGAATACAGCTGAACACATCTGCTTTTAACACACATTGCTCTAGAATATGGCTCTTAAACCTTAGCATGCATCACATTCACTTCCATGACTTTTAAACAAAATTTCTGCTTCACTAGCTTGGGGGAGGTCCTAGGATTTGCATATTTACCAAATTTACAAATGATGCTATTGCTTCTGTCCCCAAGCCAAGTACTTTGACAATGACTGATCTAGGAAAAGGAACTCAACAAAGGCAGGAAAAGGAACTCAACAAAGGCATTGTTTTAGAGAACGTGAGAACGAGGAGAGAACTAATAATAAGGGCTTAAACTATGGAAGTAAATGGAAATAGAGAAAGGAAGAGATTGAGTAGATACTGAGAGAAAGAAATCATCTGGGTTGGTATATGGATATGAGATTGAGGGAACATCATTCACTTCATAGTGAAACTTTATTTCAACTATAAACTGAGAAGAAAGTGGATGAGAGGTAGTTTGCTACAGAAATGGCAGAAAGAGAGAACATGATATATTATTTATACAAATTCAATTTGAGGGGCACGGGATTTAGCTCTCTGGCATTGTGCCTACCTCGCAAGCACAGGTCTTGAATTTGATCCATGGTACTGGAAAAAAACAAAAACAAAACAAAAAAACCTGAATTTGAGATAACAACGCCTTAAAGTGACTAAGTTAGGAAAGAAGCTGGTTAAACCTGATCCAGGAGTTCATAGAAGATTTTCTTTGTGACCTCTGCTATGTGGAATATGGAAAGGAAAAGAAAGAAGCTACAAACACATACGTGTGTGCATATGCATGTGCGCGCGCACACACACACACATTCATAAAGAAAACTACTTCAGTGGAAGTACTCCATTGAAAAAGTAGAACCTAAGTCTCTGGTGCTTTCCTCTGAAAAACCTGTTTTAGGCCACCAGCGATATTACCGTGTCTTTGATCAAGTGATATTTCCTATTTTGATGTCTCAGGGAAAATTCTTTAAAAGTACGAGTACAGAGCCAAATTAATAAAACAGTAACAAAAGATATTCACTCAGTTAGGAAATTCTTTCTTTTAATGTAATTTAATTTAATTTTAATGTAATTTAATGTAATATATGCAGATATTAAGAAAGTATACACTTATGAAAAATAAAATATCATAACAAAATAGAGAATAATAATGGTAAATATACTGTGTATCATGACCTTGAAATAATACATTTTCACTTGCCAATCTCTCAACTCATCTCCTAAGAAAAATATACCTTTTTATTACATAAAGCATTTTAATTATTAACAATGTATCTGAAACTTGTGTTATTTGAACAGTTTCTTCGTATTTCCCAAAACCTGTTATACACTTTGGTCTTTTACTCTTTCAGTTTCCCCCACCAGAGAGACGATGTGATATTTACATGGTGTGTGTCCAATTTATTTCACTTAAGAGTATGGTCTCAAGATATAACCATGTCTCGAATTTATCATTTTTTATGGCTGAGTAGCACTTCATTATTTAAAAAACCCATAATTTTTACCCATTTACCAGTTGATGGACATTTGGGCTGTTTCCAAAATTTAGTTATTATAAGCTGTTCTGCCTTAAACATCGGTGCATATATTCCACTCTGGTTTCATGGTTTTAATTCTTCTGAGAAGTTACATAGAAGAGAAATATCTGGGTCAAATGGGACCTCTAATCTTAATTTTTTGAGGAATCTGCCTAGTGGTTTTCACAGTGATTGTACCAATCTCTCACACGTGTGCAGTGGAGAAGGACTGCCCTTAGATTCCCACCATGATTTGTTACTGGTTGATTTCTTGGTAACAGCCATTCTTTTTGGAGTGAGATGAAATCTCATTGTTGTTTTAATTTGTATCTTTCAAATGACTAGTTACATTGAACATTTTTTATATATTTGTTTGCCATTTGTACTTCTTTACCTGAGATAGTTTATTTATCTCAGAAGCCCATTTTTGGACTATGTCTTCAGTTTGGGGAGTCTGATTTTTTAAAAAAAGTTTTATATATTTTAGGCATTTGTCCTTTCTCTGAGGAACAACTGGCTATAATTTTTTTTCCCACTTTGTGGGTTGTCCTTTCACTCTGTTGGTGATTTCTTTGCTGTGATTTTTAATAAGATGAGCTTCTATTTGTTGATTCTTTGTATTATATCCCATGTGATCAGGGATTGATTCATGATGTCTTTGTCTATTCCTATGTCTCCAAGAGTTCTACCTATTCTTTCTCCCAGCAGATTTAGTAGTCTATTTTAATATTTAGATCTTTGATCAATTTTGATTTGAGTTTAGTGCATAGTGGGAGAGTTAAGGCCTAACTCCCCACCTGAA
>PVIC010034295.1:0-19670 GCA_004025085.1 Thryonomys swinderianus
GATGACAGGCGTGAGCCACCACGTCTGGCATTGTGGTATGCGGTGTTGATTGTTGGTGGGCGTGTCTCCACACCCAGCATTGTATGAGGTTACTGGGGATCGAACTCAGGACCTTGCGCTTGTGACACAGGCTCCGGAACCACTGAGCTAACCCTCTGGCCCAAGATCTGAAATTTTTAAATCACTAGAAAAAAGCATAGGGGAAACACTTGAAGTCATAGGCACAGGCAAAAACTTCCTGAACAAGACTTCAAAAGTACAGGGAATACTAGCAAGAATCAACAAATAAGAATAGATAAAATTGCCAGGCATGGTGGCTCACACCTGTTGTCCCAGCATTCAGGAGGCAGAGGCAGGAGGATCACTGAGTTCAAGGCTTGCCTGGGCACCATAGTGAGCTCAGGGCCAGCCTGAACTACAAAGCGAGAGCCTGTGTCAGGAAAAAACAAACAAACAAACAAACAAAAAGAATACATCAAATTAAAAAGCTTCTGCACACTGGGCCAGAGGTGTAGTGCCATATGTTTCGGGCAAGCACAAGGTCTTGAGTTCTATTCCTGATACTAAAGAAGAAAAAGCTTCTGCACAATAAAAGAAACTTTCAAAACATTCAAAGATGAAGAGACAGCCTGTTGAACTGGAGAAAATCTTGTAAGCTGTTCTTCTGCCAGAGAGTTAATATTTGAAATATATAAAGAATTCAAGAAACTTAACACCAAAAAATCAAACAGCCATCAACAAGGTCCTCAGGATCAATCCCCATTACTATGGGAAAAAATCACCCCCAAAATTAAGAAAATAATTTTATTTATAATAACATCAAAAAGAATAGAATACTTAAGAATCAACTCAATAGGGACTAATACTTGTATACTGAAAATTATAAGACATCCCTGAAAGAAAAAATAAATAAATCGAAAGACATCAATGTTCATTGATTGGAAGACAATATTGTTAAAATGACAATATTGCTGAATGTGGAAGTTCAAAATATTCCTTATTAGAATGTAAATAGGATTTTCTTGCATAAACATAAAAACGTATTCTAAAATTCACATGGGCTCTTAAGGACTTTGAACAAACAAATTTTAATCTTGAAAAAGAGAAACAATGCTGAAGGTCTCATATTTTCTGATTTCAAGACTTACTACAAAGGAACAGTAATGAAAACAGTATTATACTGCTATAAGGATAGACATATAAACCAAGGGAATATAATAGAGTTCAGAGGTAAATTCTTGTGTATGTGATCAATGGATTTCAATAAGGATGCCAAGATCATTCAATAAGGAAAGTACAGTATTTTCAACAATAGTGCTAGAAAAACTGGGAGCCCAGATCCAGAAGCATAAAGTTGGACTCTTAGCCTTACATCATATGCAATAATTAATTTAAAAAGGATCAAAAACCTAAATGTAAGAGCTACAACTATAAAATTCTTAGAAGAAAACAGGACATAATTTTAATGACACTGGATTTGGTAATAATTTCAATGGATGTGAAGCAAGGCAATGAAAAGATAAATGTAATTTCATTAATATTAAAAACTTGTGCATCAGTGGACACTATCAAAATAGTGAAAAAAGGTGAGATTGAGGCAGCAGGGTCACAATTTTAAGCCTAATTTTGGCAATTTAGAGATTTAGTTAGAACTTATCTTAAAATATAAGATTAAAAAATGTCTGAGGATGTAGCTTGGTGTAAAGATCCTGGGTTCTATTCCCAGTGAGAGAGAGACAGAGAGAGAGAGAGAGAGACAGACAGACAGACAGACAGATAGACAGAGACAGAGAGACAGAGACAGACACAAAGGACCTGAGTTTGATCCCTGGCACAAAGAGAGAGAGACAGGGAAACAGTACAGAATGGGAAAAAGATTTTCAAATCATACATCTAGTAAGGGGTTTATACTCATAATATATTTTTAAAAACTCATACAACTCAACAACAATGAGAAACAACCCAATTAAAAAACTGGCAAGGGACTTGAACAATAAGCATGTACAAATGCAAATGAGAACCACATCCATTAGGATAGAGATTATGAAGAAAACTGTAAAACATAATAAGTGTTGGGGAAGATGCTGGGGAATCAGAGCCCTTGTACATTGGTGGTAGGAATGTAAAATGGTGCAGATGCAGATGTTGTGGAAGACAAGTTTGGTGGTCATTAAAAATTAAACGTAGCCGGGTGTGGTGACTCACGCCTGTCATCCCAGCACTCGGGAGGCAGAGGCAGGAGGATTGCTGAGTTCGCGGCGGCTTGCCTGGGCACCATAGTGAGCTCAGGGCCAGCCTGAACTACAAAGTGAGACCCTGTCTCAAAAAAAAAAACAAAAAAAGGAATTGAAAATAAGAACTGAACATACACTTGTATACCATGTTTACAGCACATTATTCACAGAAGCCAGCAGGTGAGTGGGTAAACAATTCATTATAAAATGTGAACCTTAATGAATGAAATCCTGCTATTTTGCTACTATGTGTATGAATTTGAAGTGAAACAAGGTCAAATATTGAAGTAAAGGACCTCAAATCGGCAAATTGAGAGTGACGTAAAGGGAAGTCAACTTTTAATGGGCACATGACTTGTGTTCAAGACGATGAAAAAGTTCTGAAAATAGACAGTGGCGATGGTTATACACTGAAGATATATTTAATGCCACACAATTGTACACCTACAATGTCTAAAATAGTCAATTTTATGTTACATTTATTTTCTACAGTAAAATATTTTAGGTGCTGCGAAATTGTTTATAATGGTTCAAACTCAAAACATGAAACATCAGCGATGAACTTCAGTTGGTGGTAGGTAAACAGTACATGGCTGCTCACATGGTGGAATACTATGCACCAACGAAACAAGAAAGGACTACTGACATGTGTGCCAATTTGGATGAATTTCACAGAGATTGTTCTAAGTAAAATCAGCCTGAAAAGGTGTGGTGTGATTCTATTCATATGGCACTCTTTAAATTATAATGAAGAAGCGATCATTACTACCAGGGGTCAGGGTGCAGCATGCAAAGATACTCTGGAACTATTTCTACGCTGACTGGTAGCTTCACGGATCTGTGTGTTCAAACAAACAGAACTGCACACTAGGAGAGCAAATTTTATAACAAATCAATTTGAGATATGAATCCAGAATTCTATTATAAAAGTCTTACAAAACTGTTGGAGATGAGTGTAGTGGTGCTTCTCAACATTTAGGAGGCTGAGGCAGGAGGACTACCACGAGTTTGAGGCCAGCCTATGCTATCTAGCAAGATCTTGTCTCAAAACACCAAACAAGCCGGGCGTGGTGGCTCACGCCTGTAATCCCAGCACTTGGGAGGCAGAGGCAGGAGGATTGCTGAGTTCGAGGCTCGCCTGGACTACATAGTGAGCTCAGAGCCAGCCTGAATTACAAAGTGAGACCCTGTCTCCAAAACAAAAACAAAAACAAAAACAAAGACAAAACAAAACAAAACAAAACACCAAACAAACAAACCCAAACTGTTGGAATTACAGAGTTTGGAAAATGGGTAGAGAATAAATCACATATGTTAATATTATGTTCAGTTTCTCAAATTTTCTACAATTCTACAAACATTTAAATAAGGGTATCCAGTAAGACTTGTAACAAAACCTGAGCCCCTAGCCTTAATTTTTACAATCAGATCAAAAGCTTTTTCTTGAAGAGGGAAAAAATGAATTATACATGATTATGCATGAAGTCAAAATCCAAGCATATTACATCAACTATCACAGAGGGCTGTTCTGTGGCACAAGGGAAATAGTATAAGTCAAAGTCATGTGAGACTATCTTATTGCTGAAGTTTTAAAAAAACCACCAGAGGGCTGCAGGATTAGCTCAATGGTTCCAGCACCTGCCTTGCAAGTGCAAGGTCCTGAGTTCAATCCCAGTAACCACATACAATGCTGGGCGTGGTGACTCACGCCTGTCATCCCAGCACTCGGGAGGCAGAGACAGGAGGATTGCTGAGCTCGAGGCTTGTCTGGGCTCCATAGTGAGCTCGGGGCCAGCCTGAACTACAAAGCGAGACCCTTTGTAGTTCAGCGAGACCCTCAAAAAAAAACAAAAACACCAAAACACCAGAATTGAATGAGATAGTACCCTAGGGCCTTTGCACTGAGTTACAGCTCCAGCACCCTATCTATTTATCTGTCTGTCTATTTTGAGGCAGGATCTTGCTAAGTCACTAAGTTTCCTGGTCTGGGCTTGAACTTGGGATCCTCCTACCTCAGCCTCCTTAGAGCGCTAGGATTACATGCCTAGTATAAGATAGCCTTTAAATATTTTTACATGGCAGTTCGCTACCAGTTGTCTTCAGCTGGTATTCCTGGCTCTTCAACTGCTGTATTACCTAGCAGTGATTACCAACTCAATCAAACAATCAATTCCTGTGTTGTTAATGAAATATTGGTCTTTTCCACAACTTGAAAGATCAGAAGGAAACTGCTGGTGTCTGGAGTGACTCTGCACTTGATTGCATTAGGTTTTAGGTTCATTTCCCTTTTCTGTTCTCTGGAGACAGAACACAGCTATTCAGCATCCTTTATAGGAGTGGTTTTTTCCCCTAGAAGTTTCCCGAGGGGCATTACAAAGTGTGAGGAAGATTAGGAAGAGCACAGCAGATCTGTATGAGTCACTTTGTATCTGCACATGGTTGAGTGCACTTGGAGGACAACTTTCATCAAATAAAAAGGTGAAGCAATAATGCACTGAATGATTATTTCACTGGAGATTATTGTTTTTAGATTTCTAATTGCCCTCTGTCCTTACATATAGGGGAGTAGCAGTGCCTTCTCAAGAGTGTGTGTCACAGCGCCTTGAGCATCATCTTTTCGAAATTGCTCTCAAAATTCCATAATTCATGTAGAAGTTCCCTGTAGAGTTGTCCATGTTTCCACATCAGAGAATGGGCTAAGATGGCCACTGATAGCCAGAGATGCCAAAAGCATCTTCAAAAAGTCATGCTCTCAACAACATCCAAGATGAAGAGAACAAAAGAGACAACAGGGTAGGAGGGAGCCTTAGGATTCTTGAAGTGTGAACGGTTAATTATAGGATGGGGATGTCAGGTCTCTGTCTACGGAAAGATCCCATCACAGGTCTCCAGAGGCCGCCATGTAACAGAAAGGCTTGAAGACAGGTGTTTTCATAAAAGCAAGTATCTGAAATGCGCAGTTTTATATCCCAAGCTCTGGGCATCCAGGGAATTACAAATCCTTTGGGATCAAGCAGGACACCGAAACCTTGGTGAAAAGTAAGCGCTGTCATTTTCATTTTCGCATCGCGCAGGCCTGGGCCCTAGGTTCTCATGAAATGCTATGGCCTCAAACAGCAGGAAAGAAAACCAGCTTCAAATGGGTTTGTCCCCAACCTAGAAACACTATGACCTGGTTTTACAATCAAGTGATCATTTTAAGTTTACACAGAGATTTTGCAGGTGTGTGTTTTCTTTATAATGAAGTCACAAGAATACAGGTAGGGGGAAAAAGACGTAAAAATATAGAATTACCGTTTGAATGTAGCTTTCCTCTTCTTCTCTGGAAACAGGATCGGCAAAAAATCTTGCAGAATTAATACCATTTCTTTCTGGAGAGAGAAAGCTGGTTCGATTGCTTAAAAAAATAATATAGATGAGATGTCTATAGCAATGTCTTAGAACTGCTTTGAAAGGCAGCCAGAAACCGATAGGGCCCTGTTGAGTTTTGGCCCCTTCCCCTCCAGACGCAACCTGATCCAGCCCAACAAATGTTAAAGAAAAAGGCTGCCTGGAGGCTGATACCAGGATGGAGCACATGGCCTTCCACGTGACATAGCTCATGAGCTTGAGAAATACCATGGCACTTAAGAAAAAATCCAAAACACTTCCAGAAGCACTTTTATTTAACAGTAACCAGGCAAAGTAAGAAAGTGCATATATTCCTCTGATAGGACAAGAACAAGAATTGGGAAACAATTTCCAGCCTACTCTTGAGTCAGAAGGTAAGGCTGAGTGTCTCTAATTTTTTTGGGAAATACAGGTTATTACAAGTTTCTGGTTTACAAAATGACTATGTTCAGTGGCATTTGGAGTTAGCCAGGAAACTCCTGGGCCAGCTTTAGCATTCTGAAGATGTACTTCTTTTTTTTTTTTTCTGAGACAGGGTTTCGCTTTGTAGTTCAGGCTGGCCCTGAGCTCACCATGTAGCCCAGGCAAGCCTCGAACTCAGCAATCCTCCTGCCTCTGCCTCCCGAGTGCTGGGATGACAGGCGTAAACCACCATGCCCGGCACTGTGGTATGTGGCATTGATTGCCGGTGGGCGTGAGTCACCACACCCAGCATTCTATGTGGTTACTGGGATTGAACTCAGGACCTTGCGCTTGGGAGGCAGGCGCCGGAACCACTGAGCTAACCCTCCGGCCCTGAAAATGTACTTCTTAAAAGGTAAGCCGAAAGGACGCAAATACATTTTGGCTGTGTTTATGTAGCTCAGGAACTATCCAGCGCTCTCTGAGAGTGTCCTTCTTAAACCCCAGTCACAAAATTGGCCTTCTGGAAGTCAGCCTGGTAGAACCGTTCCCACTTCCTGGGCCGTAGTTGATCCCAGTCTGGCTGGGACTACACAATTCCTTTTTGTCAGGCAATCTGACGTGGTACTCTGTTGATACTGCAGGCCAGCCAGCTCAGGAGCTATGACACATCTTTGGCCAATGGGGATCATATAACAAAAAATAAGTTCTGAAAAGACAGAGCAAGAAGATGTGAAGGGTGAGACAGACATGCGAAAAAGAGAGAGAAGATGCTTTGAGGTCCCACTGGAACTCGCGGCCTGGTTCCAGTGTCCTCTGGAATCCAGTTGCATTTCTTCTCTTGTAATCTATAAACAACCCCTGCCTCTTGACAGTAAAGCTAGGCTTTCTTAGACTGACTTAAGCTCAAAGGAACTTCGACAACACCAGCCTAAGACCAGATGCGTGTGGGCCCCCTTGGCAGCAGGCAGCTTACCGAGGCACAGTGCAGGTCCCGGTCAGAGACGTGTGCTCGCGGATGGTAGGGAGGTTTCTCAGGTCCAGAGGGGGCGGCCGTGCTGCGAGAGAGTGCACAGCATGGACTGGTCAATTCTCAGGCCGGAATCTAAGGCTGGGGACAATGAATTTCACTAGCCTACTTTCCTCTGAATCCCTGGAGAGAAGAACAATGATCAACCAGACGGTCACTTTCCTTGCTGGACCTGACAGAAAGAGGCCACGCGTCGCGCTAGCGCGCACTGACCGAGCACTCACTGCCTGGCGGGAACAGGGCAAGGTGTTGAGACACAGATGAACCGAACGGGCCCAAGTCTTCTCCCTGGAGGAATCCCAGGGCCTCCCTCACGGTTTACATGTGGAAGGCTAAGATGAGCACCGAATCCTAGTCTCCCTGACTCCAGACAGCTGTCCAGTCGATGGATCTCCTGCCCAGAACATTCTTCCCTGCGTCTCTGCCCACTTACTCCTCTTCACACCCCAAGACACCCCATATTACAGGCCTCACAGGTTCCTACACATACCGTCCACAACGTTTCTCCAAGTCTGTGATGAAACATTCACCTGTGATTATTTGACTCGTGTCTGGACTGTGTATCGGGACAACAAGGTTTTATTTATTCACTGCAATA
This sequence comes from Thryonomys swinderianus, assembly GCA_004025085.1. Classification (NCBI taxonomy): domain Eukaryota; kingdom Metazoa; phylum Chordata; class Mammalia; order Rodentia; family Thryonomyidae; genus Thryonomys; species Thryonomys swinderianus. The sequence goes on from PVIC010034295.1 coordinate 7,655, forward strand.
GCCTGGGAATCTCGGCAGGCCCTTGGTCTGTGCCCTCAGGAGCCCACATGGCTGCCTCATATCTCCTGCTGGCGTTACATTCTGCTCTAATCGCCCTCCCCAAGAGCAGAGTGACAGGACTGCGACCTGTCCAGTGGCCAACTGTTTTCCAAGTGTCCCGGGCCTAGGAAAGTGTCTGGGCCTGGAAGGGCTGTGCCGGCCCTGGCTTCTCCTGGCTGCACCGTAGCCTGCTCTCAAGTTCACCCACCAGGTACCTATTGGCTGCACTGCCTGCTTTATCCTACTTCCAAGTCCATCAAACGCCTTCTCAGATGGCGTTTGTTCAAAATAGTGAGTGCGCAGTTATCTACAACAGTATATGTAAATATACTGAAATTAAATAAAGTTCAGATGCTCAGTCACATGCCACATTTCAAATTTTCAGTAGCGATTTTTAGATCATCATATAGAATTCTGTTGGATAGTACTGCTATAGAAAATTAATTAATAAAGACAATAATGCTCATCTTAAAATTATAGGCTCCTATGAAATTGTTTCTCACCAGAATGGACAGTTACTTCCTCTACACCTCATGAGACAGAGTCCGTTCTTTTATTTAGTACTGACTTCATGATTCTTAGTTTTCTTCCAGACTGAAGAGCTATCCTTGGGGCCTACCTAGCATAGCACTATACCCAAGGGGGCGTGAGCAGGAGCCCAGGTAGCGCTTCGAGCACTGCCACCTGAAGTGGCACTTTTCCAACGAACAGCCAAAGCTGAGGACAGACCAGATGAGCTGTGAGAGGTACCAGTCGCTGTACCGAATGCTTCCTGTGACTGCACAGCCTGCTGGACTCAGGAGGGGTGCGCTCGAGTGAAGTGAGGAAGCTGCTCTGCCCTGTCTCTTCCTTGTCCCTCTCACTGCACCTCCCTGTCTGTGCATGCTTCCTGGCAAAGCACCAAGGCTGCCCAGTCACCTCTGCGTCCTCGCTTATTCCTGGGCCTTTGTGAAGGGTGCCCAGGCTCCATCTGTAAGACCCCACAACCTCCCCAGGCCCTGGCACCCACGGGCACAGTGCCACGGAGCAGCGAGCTGCTGCGCCCTCCTCCCTCTGGGACTGTCTCTTTAGGCGATTCCTTCCGGGGAAGCTCAGGCCTGCGGCACACAGCAGGCTTGGCCAAACGCCTTACGTTTCCTTTGAGGCTTGAGGTCTCGATTCACCGGGGGAGGCTCCAGGCCTGCAGGTAGTTCAGGCAGTGCGCTGGGGATGCTTCCTGAGCTCGTGGGGACGTAATCGCCCTGGCTGCACTGGGAGCCAGGGCTGGAAGGCGTGGCCCGGGGGTTCATGGGCACGTAGCTGTCTTCAGTACTGCTTACAGCTGTGGGGTGCACTGGGGAGCACCTGTTAGGCTGAAAAAGAACAGGTACATGTTCGGAATTGCAGACCAGTTATAGAAACTACTAAAAGTGGGCACAGAGGCCTACACTTGGGGTTCCAAGTTGCCCAAGAATAACTCTGAACGTCCCTAGGGACACAGGACAAGCCCCTCACCAAAGTTCTTTGTCTGGACCCAGTGTGTGAGTACAGGAGCTAAGTCTCCGAGACCACATCTTGGGAGACTGAAGGTTATGGACTTCTGCAGATGCTTTAAGTCCAACACGGGTTTAACTTGCAACCTTAAGTAGACAAATGTCTGGACCATTACAATTCACAGGGTCTTTCTGGAACACCACATCCAGGAATTTCCAAAACAGTTCAAGTCTTAAAGTGAGACTGGGAAAATCTGCACAGATCCAGAGTAATGAACCTGAATACAACTGAAAAAAATCAAAAACAAAATACAGGGCCGGAGACTTAGCTCAGTGGTTCCGGCGCCTGCCTCGCAAGCGCAAGGTCCTGAGTTTGATCCCGGTAACCACATACAACGCTGGGCGTGGAGACTCACGCCCACCAGCCATCAATACCACATACCACAGTGCCAGGTGTGGTGGCCCACGCCTGTCATCCCAGCACTCGGGAGGCAGAGGCAGGAGGATTGCTGAGTTCCAGGCTTGCCTGGGCTACATAGTGAGCTCAGGGCCAGCCTGAACTATGGAGCGAGACCTTGTCTCAAAAAACCAAAACCAAAACAAAAAACATGGGATCAGTTATTTTTGCTTAAATGAAAGCTTACAGCAACCCAAATGCCAAACTTACCAGATTTAAACTAAGCCGCTTGTCTCGGTGTCTTAAGGATTGGCCTTCTGTATCAGCTACAAGAAACAAGGTGGATGACATCAGGTAAAACTAGGATTTAAGACTGTCTACCCTGCAAGGCCCGTGCTCAGCTTCAGACAGGCAGCAGGACAGAACGCACAGTTTCTCTACACAGCCTCATTTTGAGGGACTAGCCAGTGAATCAGTACCTATTCCCCAATAGACAGAAAGGCCAGATTTTGAACACATTTCTGTTTGGTAGCTTCACTTCTACCTGTGTATGAGGAAGAGATATACCAAGAATCTTGGTTACTTTCTTATCTGACACCTGCAACTTAAAGGACATGGTTAACTTGGCTCACGGTCTCAGAAGTATCGGTGCTGCATGAGTGGCCAGCTCCAGGGCAGGAATGGCACAGCAGAGGGCATAGTGGAGGAAAAGCTGCTCATGCCATGGTAGAAAGCAGACACAGATGGGAGGAGCTGGGGAAGGAGACATGCCCGCCTGGGTCACACCCCAGTGACCCACTTCTACCCAACACCCACCACCTGAACATGAGGCTTTTGGGGGTCAGGCTAGATCTAAACTACAGCAGCAAGTAATGACCCAATGCTTGCTTCATTTATTACAGAGGCTTAGCGATGCAGCAGGTAAACCCGGGAGAAAGGAGGAGGAAGTCTGAACGATCTCCTGCAGTGAATAGGAAAATAAACTGAACAAAGAAGCAGCACTGAGAACCTAAATATGACATGTAAGACTATAAAATTATTGAAGATAATGTGAGAGAAAGTCTAGACGAGTTTGTTTGGCATTACTTTCTAGATATGACACCAAAGGCATGATCCATGAAAGAAAGAATCGATAGGTTGGACATCATTACAATTTAATACTTCTGCTCAGTGAAAGACACTATATCAAGATAATGTAAAGCAAATCATAGACTGGGACAAAAAAGGAAGACACATCTGATAAAAGAGCCAAAATTTACAAAGAACTCTTAATATTCAATGATAAGAAAGCAAACAATCTTATTAAAAATGGACAGGCTGGGGATTTAGCTCAGTGGTTTTGGCGTCTGCCCAGCAAGTACAAGGTCCTGAGCTCAATCCCCAGTACCACATACCACAATGGTATGGGAGTGCTATGTCATCCCAGCCTCACGCCTGTCATCCCAGCACTCCGGAGGCAGAGGCAGGAGGATTGCTGAGTTCGAGGCTTGCCTGGGCTCCATAGTGAGCTCAGGGCCAGTCTGAACTACAAAGCGAGACCCTGTGTCAAAAAAGAAAAAGAAATAAAGGACACGACAGAGGATCTAGCTCTATGGTACTGTATCTACATTGCAAGCACAGGGCTTGAGTTTGATCCCTAGTACTGAAAAAAAGAAAAGAAAAGAAAAAGACAATGACAGATATCTCACCAAAGACTGTATACAGGTGGCAAGAGAGCTATGAGAAGACTTTCTGTCACATGTTACCAGGGCAATGAGATCATATATGCCTGAATAGCTGGAATCCTGAGCATGCATAGCATTGTCACTATGGAAGGCAGTACTTCTTTAAAAAGCTAAAAGTACTTTTAATCATATGATGTAGTGATAGAATTCCTTGATAGTTATCCAAATGAATTGAATATTTTTTTTGAGACAGGGTCTTGCTTTGTAGTTCAGGCTGGCCCTGAGCTCACTATGGAGCCCAGGCAAGCCTGGAACTCAGCAATCCTCCTGCCTCTGCCTCCTGAGTGCTGGGATGACAGGCGTGAGCCACCACACCCGGCACTGTGGTATGTGGTATTGATTGTATGTGGTTACCGGGGATCGAACTCAGGACCTTGGGCTTGCGAGGCAGGCACCAGAACCACTGAGCTAAATCTCTGGCCCTGAAATGAATTTTTAAATTTATTTTAAAAACATTTATTTTATTGGTACATTTTATGTACACATTATGATCACAATCGACATTGAGATTTGGACTAGTTTCTAACAAAAATTATGTCCACACAAAATCTGGATGATTAATGTTTACAGTAGCTTTATCCATAGTTACCAGAACTTGAAAGCAACTAAACTGTCCTTCAGTAGATAAATGCATAAATAAACTGTAGTACATCAAGATAGTGGATTGTTATTCAGCACTAAAAATAAATAGGTCTGAGGGTTGAGCTCAGAGGTGGAGTATGCCTAGCATGCACAAGACTACCAATTCAATCCCTAACACCACAAGAGAGGAAAGAAGAGAAATGAAAAAAGAAATAAATTATCAAGCCATGTAAAGATATACTGAGGAATACTAAATGCATATTACTAGGTGAAATAAAGCCAACATAAAAAGGCTACATGTTCTACAATTTCCAACTATGTAAAATTCTTTAAAAAATAGAGTTGGGGAGCTGTGGATTTAGCTCAGTGGTTCCAGTGTCTGCCTTGAAAGCGCAAGGTCTAGAGTTTGACCCTGGGTAACCACAGACCACAATGCTAGGCATGGCAGCTCACACCTATAATCCTGGCATTCAGGAGGCAGAGGCAGGAGGGTCGCTGTGAGTTTGAGGCTAGCCTGGGCTACATGATGAGCTCAGGGCCGGCCTGGACTACAAAGCGAGACCCTGTCTCAGAAAAAAAAAAAAAAAGAGTTGGAGCCGGAGATTTAGCTCAGTGGTTCCAGCGCCTGCCTCGCAAGTGAAAGGTCCTGAGTTTGATCCTCGATAATGACATGCAACAATACCGGGCGTGGTGACTCACACCCACCAGCAATCAGTACCACACACCACAGTGCCGGGCGTGGTGGCTCCCGCCTGTCATCCCAGCACTCGGGAGGCAGAGGCAGGAGGACTGCTGAGTTCAAGGCTTGCCTGGGCTCCATAGTGAGCTCAGGGCCAGCCTGAACTACAAAGCGAGACCCTGCTTCAAAAAATTAAATAAATAAATAAATAAATAAATAAATAAATAAATAAGCAAACAAATAAATTTAAAACTGAAATAAAATGTTGGAAAAATTAGATGAAATATTCTTAATAAAACATAACTTACCAAAAGGAACACAACAAAAAAAAGGAAATATCAAAATAGGCTCACCAAGTAAAATAAATTTACTTTTAAAATCTATCAAAAGGCAAACTCCAAATTCGGATAGCTTTTCCTATAAATTCTACCAATTGGAGAAATAATACCAATTGATACTAACTGTTTCAGAAAATTAAAAGAGGGAAAACTTTCTAGTTTGTTTTATGAAATCAGCATAATGTTTTTTACCAAAACCTTACAAACATATTTCAAGAAATGAAACTTAAAGAAAACTTTCCTTTATGAACAAGGATGTTTTAAAGTTCAAAACTTAAAGTGAGCAAAACCAATCTACTTATGTAGAACATATTTGCCTAAGCAGCTGCTGTGGCACATGCCTCCAGTCTCAGCACTCTGGGAGGCTGCAGTGGAAAGGGTGTGAGTCTGAACTCAACTCAGGCAACAGAAATTTGGTGAGGTCCTGTCTCAAAGTAAGAAATAAAAAAGGCTGGGGATGCGGTTGGTGCAAAGCCCCTGGGTTTAATCCTAGATACTTCAAAAAGTGTTAAGACAATGGCAAAAGTTCATATAAAATGTCATTGACAATAATCTGGAAACAGAAAATACATGAGAATACATTAATAAGAGGTATATAAAATTTCTGCACTAAAAACTATAAAGTGTTAGACACAGAAATCAAGTAAGTTCTATATAGAGTGGGCATAAAAACAAGCACATCCGCCAAGGAATAGAATAGAGAGACCAGAAATAAACACACAGGTACATGTCAACTTATATTTGACAAGAACACACAATGAAGAAAAGAAAAATCTCTTACTAAGTATTGCTGGCAAAACTTCACACTCACATACAAATGAAAGATGATGAGCCATTGTTTTACATCATACACAAAACTAACTCCAAGTGGATTAAACGTTTCTTAGTGTGAGATCTAAGATCATCAAACTCCTAGGGGAAAATACAAGAGAAAAGATCCTCGGCTCTTTGACCCTAAAAATAATACTCTGTGTATCATTCCAAAGAAACAGACAAGAAAAACATAAATAGATAATTTAGATTAAATAAAAATAAACAGTATGGGGCCAGAGATTTAGCTCAGTGGTTCTGGTGCCTGCCTAGCAAGTGCAAGGTCCTGAGTTCGATCCGCAGTAACCACCTACAACAATACCGGGCGTGGTGACTCACGCCCACCAGCAATCAATACCACATACCACAGTGCCAGGTGTGGTGGCTCACGCCTGTCATCCCAGCACTCGGGAGGCAGAAGCAGGAGGATTACTGAGTTCCAGGCTTGCCTGGGCTATGTAGTGAGCTCAGGCCCAGCCTGAACTACAAAGTGAGACCCTGTCTCAAAAAACAAAAATAAGAAAAAAAACCAAACCCGAACAAGAACAAAAGCAAAAAACAGGATCTGCACAGCAAAGGAAATAACAAAGCAAAAAGACAAACCGAAGAATGGGTAAAATTATTTGCAAACTATATATATAATGAGGGTTGAATATCCAGAATGCATGTAAGTAAAAAAAACCCTCAATCACACAAGAAAGTGGATATTCCTAGAAGAAAACATACACATGGCTGGTGAATATATTAGAAAATGTTCAACGCCACTTATCACCAGCAAAATTTAAATCTAAAGCATAATGAGATATCACATCACCCCATTAAGGATAGCTAATATCAGAAAGGGTAAAGATTCAAAAATGAGCATCTGAAATGAACAGACACTTTTCAGAGGAAGAAGCAAAAGCTGCCAAGAAGCATATGAAGAAATGCTCAGTATTGATGGTCATTTGAGAGATGCAGATGAAAACAACACAGAGATTCCATCACACTCTGCAGAGAATGGCTGCCTTTGTGAAATCAACCAACAACAAATGCTGGCGAGACTGTGGGGAGAAAGGAACCCTTCTCCACTGTGGGTGGGAACACAGACTGGTAGAATCACTGTGGAGATCAGAGTGGAGATTCCTCAAAAAACTAGGATTAGAGTTCCCATTTGATTCAGCAATTCCCCTGCTAGGTATATACACGAAAGAATTATAAGATTCATATCACAGTGACATATGTGCACCTATGTTTACAGCAGCTCAGTTTGTGACAGCTAAATCTTGGAAACAACCCAAATGCCCATCAACTGGAGAATAGATAAAGAAGTTGTGGGTTAAAAAATAATAATAAAATGGAGTATTATTTGGCCATAAAGAATGGTAAATTTGAGTAATTTATACTTTAGTGGACCTACCTTGAGGACTTACTGATAAATGAAATAAATAGTTCACAGATGTGTAAATACCATATCATTTCTCTGGTATAAGAAACTGAAGATATAAATAAGTTCTAAAATGTAGGACAGATATTATGAAATAGAAAATATTCAAAGGTAAAAGGGGGTGGGGTAATTAAAGAAGGGAAAAAACATTTGATGGTAAAAAAAGGAAACAAAGCTAAGTATATTGGGGGTGGAGGTTGTAGGGTGGGCAGGGAAATGGGAAAAAATGAGAATTAAGTCGTGTCATGTATTGGTAAAAATTCTCAACATTGCCGGGCGTGGTGGCTCATGCCTGTCATCCCAGCACTCAGGAGGCAGAGACAGGAGGATTGCTGAGTTCGAGGCTTGCCTGGGCTACATAGTGAGCTCAGGGCCAGCCTGAACTACAAAGTGAGACCCTGTCTCAAAAAAAAAAATTCTCAACATTGACTACTATCAGCATGTATATATAAAATGTACCAATAAAATCAATTAAATAAATTTTTAAAAAAGGATAAAGATAACAAGTGCTCATCAGGCTGTGGAGAAAAGGAAACACACACTGTTGGTAAGAATACAAATTCCTACAGTGTTATGAAAAATAGCATGAAGTTCCTCAAAACATTAAAAATAGAATTACCATATGATCTAGGAATTCCAGTCCTCAGTATGTATCAGAAGGAAATGAAACCAGTCTGTCAAAAAGACATCTGCACTCCGTGTCTATTGCAGCACTAATCACAGTAGCCAAGATACGGAATCAAGCAAAGATGTTCATGACAGTCAGATGGGTAAAGAAGATGTGGTATACACACACACACACGCACACTTGCACTCAATTACATATATAAATTTGCACTTTATATTGATGTATATATAGATCCATACAATGGGATATTATTCAGCCATAAAATGAGGGAAGTCCTTGGTGCGGATGTGGTTCAGTGACATACCAATTGCCTAGCAGGCACAATATTCTGAGTTCAATCCCCAGAACCAAACAAAAGGAAGTCCTATCGCTTGCAATGGCACGGAGTGAGCCTGAAGGACATTATAGAAAGTGAAAGAAATCCATTAAAGATTAACTAGTGCATTGTCCCACTTATTTATGGAATCTAAAAAGTCAAACTTATAGCATAGCAGTTGCTAGGGACTATGTGTGTGTGTGAGGAAATAGGGAAATGTTGGTCAAAGTTATAAACCGAGCAAATTCTGGGGGTCTAATATACAGTATGGTTGGTGATGAATGTGTTAATAGTAATTGCCCAATGTATATGCATATCAAATCATCACATTATATCCCTTAAATATATACAATCTTTGCCTGTTAACTATTTTTTAAAATCTATATAAATGTATGATATTTCTTGGTTGGAAAATTCAACATTGTAGAGATGTCAAATCTTCACATATTGACCTATAAATATGGCACAAATAACTGCAGGTACATTTAAGACTTGGATGTTGTATACATATTGCTGATTAATTGTAAGTTTTGGTATATGGACATAGAAGTAACTCATGAGTTCAAAGTCTTGAGAATAGAAATTATCAAAACTTTTCATTTCATTTACTGTGTTTAACACTGTTGTTGGTACTGATTTTATTATAGTAACAAAGATAATGTGACTGTTCTGCTCAAATACCTCCCATGATATGTCAGAACTGAGAACTCTCAAGGGTCATTACAGATTCAAGGAGGACAACCCAGGAAGGTAACACATCCAAAGGGTCCAGAATAATAGAAAGAAAGAGACTTGCAACAAACATTACCATGACACCAGGCAACAAATTAAACAAATAACATTAGTAACAACAAAGGGGTAGAAATGAGAAAATATTCAAAACGCCAGACACAAAGATCATCACCACAGGGTAGTTCAGGGAAAAGGGAAGTAGAGCAAACTGAAACTCAAACACTAGGGCTCTTTGAGATGGTAACAAAAGCAGATCTAGAAAAATGGAAATCAGAACTCATCTCTGAGATGAAAATAGAGATACTGTCCACAATGAAGGAGTTCCGTAAAGAAGAGATCAGCGAGATGATAGAATCTAAGATAGCAAAAGCAATGGAACCTTTTACATAGCTTCAAGCAGAGCTCCAGGTGATGAAGAAGGAGAATGAAAGTTTCTGAAGTATGATGAATGAAGCAGAGAACCGAATTTCAGACCTAGAGGACAGGATAGCAGCCAATGAACAGGAAAGACATAATCTATGGAAAAAGGCAAGGGACCATGAGAAATCAATCCAACAGCTTGTAGATGATTCAAGGAAGAATAACATAAGGCTGATTAAAGTCACTGAGGAAGCAGGAAATAGTGCAAAAGGCATTTTAAAAAACACTGTTGTCAGAGATAATGGCAGAAAACTTCACAGGAAAAGAATTGGACATACAGATAAATGAGGCCTATAGGACTCCAAAAGGCTGTGATCTAAAAATATCTATACCTACACTTATAATTATCAAGGTTCCAGATACACAACAAAAGAATGAAATACTGAAATCTGAGAGAAAGGACAAAAATCATCTACAAAGGGAAGCCCATTAGGATCAAAGCAGACTTTTCACCACAAACACTCAACACAAGGAACGCGTGGAGGGAAGTGTTTCAAGCACTGCAGGAAAACAACATCTAACCTAGACTGATGTATCCTGCAAAGCTATCTTTCAGAATAGACGGGGAAATAAGATACTCCCATGACAAAGAACACCTGAAAAATTTCACAAATACGAAACCTGCACTCCAAAACATTCTAAAGAACATCTTGGAAAAAAACCACAGAAAATTCCATACCCACGAGACCCAACAGAGTGAAGTCACTGGGGCAAACAAGAAACTGAATGGAAAAGGGGAAAAGTAAGGAAGAAAAGAGCCAAGAACAGGGAAACTCGATGGGCCAATTAAAAGACACAGACTGGCAGTTTGGATCAAGAAGCAAGATCCTACAATCTTCTGCATAAAGGAAACACACCTAATTCAGAAGGAAACCCATAGACTGAAAATAAAGGGATGGAAAAGAATGCTCCATGCCACAGGAAACTGCAAAAAAGCAGGAGTGGTTATCCTATTTGCAGATAAAATAGACTTCAAACCCAAACTGATTAAGAGAGACAAAGAGGGTCACTATATTCTCGTACAGGAAACAATCCAGGAGAAAGAAATAACAATCATAAATATTTATGCACCAAACTCTAATGCACCCAACTATATAAAACAAACATTAATGGACATGAAAAGCTAGATAATAATACAATAGTATTGTATTATTACTAATATAATAGTAGTAGGGGACTTCAATACTCCACTGTCACAAATTGACAGATCGACTGGACAAAGAATCAATAAGGAAATGCTTGTGCTAAACCAAACTTTTGAACAAATGGACTTAATAGATGCCTACAGAGTATTTCACCCTACAAAGTCAGAATAAACTCAAATAAACAATCAATGATGAACCTCAAACTATTAGAAAAAGAGGAGCAAGACAAACCCAAAGCTTGTACCAGGGAGGAAATTATAAGGATCAGAGCAGAAATTAATACAATGAAGATGAAGAAAACGATACAAAGAACCAATGAATCCAAGAGTTGGTTCTTTGAAAGGATAAATAAAATCAACAGACCCTTAGCCAACCTTATCAAACAAAGGAAGGAAAGGCTCAAATCCATGCTATTAGGAATGAAAGTGGGGAAATCACCACAGATTCACTGGAAGTCTAAATGATAATAAACATGTACTTTGAAAATATGTACTCCAAAAAGATGAAAAATCTAGAAGAAATGGATAGATTCCTAGACACATATGAACTTCCAAAGCTGAACGAAGAGGATAGAAAAATGTTAAACAACCTGATATCAATTTGTGAAATTGAAAATGTTATAAAAAACCTACCAACAAAGAAAAACCCTGGTCCTGATGGCTTCACTGTAGAATTCTACAAATGCCACTACTTCTCAAACTCTTTAATGAAATTGAAAGAGAAGCAGTACTTGCAAAATCATTCCTTGAAGCAACCATTACCTTGATTCCAACAGCAAAGAAAGACCCAACCAAAAAAGAAAACTACAGGCCAATCTCTCTAATGAACATTGAGGCAAAAAATCCTCAACAAAATATTGGCAAACAGAATACAGAGAGTTATCAAGAAAATCACACTCTGATCAAGTCAGATTTATCCCAGGGAGGCAAGGCTCGTTTAACATACAAAAATCAATAAAGGTAATAGACTATATTACCTTTATATTACCATATGGTCATCTCAATAGATGCAGAAAAAGCATTTGACAAAAATCCAACACATATTCATGAACAAAAACCCTACAGCGAATCAAAATAGATGGAATGTATCTCAATCTAACACAAGCTATTTAAACTCACAGTGGATATGAGACTTAAACATTAAAACAGAAACAATAAGCCTGCTGGTAAACAGGCTTGGTAAAACTCTTGGAGACATTGGCTTAGGCAGAGACTTTATGAATAAAACCTCCCTAGCACAAGAACTAGCAGAAAGAATCAACAAATGGGATCTCATCCTACTGAAAAGCTTCTGCACAGCCAAAGAAGT
>PVIC010034296.1:0-19665 GCA_004025085.1 Thryonomys swinderianus
AAAAAAAAAAAAAAAAAAAAAAAAAAAAGAAACGTGGTCCACAGGGATCCTGGAATTATAAGTTGTTTTTCAATAATTTATAATATCTCAGCTACTGCCATGAAGAAAAAACAATAATGACAACAATAAAAACATTAAAACCAACAGTAAATTAGTAAAAAAGACAAAAGCAAGGTATATCAGAAAAAATTCTTGGCAATGATTTTATTCATTAAACCTATAGAGAACATGGGGAATGGTTATAATGTAACAAAAACAAGATTCAAATGTGTGCATGTTTTATCATCTCAAGTGTTTCTCAAAATTCCCACATTATAAGCAGAGAGGGATAAAAGCTGGAAGGAAATAGACTAAAATGTTAACAGTTGTCATGGTTTGGCAGAGAATATATATTTTTTCTTAGTATTTTTTCTAAATGCTACATTTTATAAGTTTTTGGATAAGTTTGGCCAACTTTTACAACAAAAAGACACATCTAGTGACAGTAGAGATGATTTTGTTAGTGATGCATGAGCCTAATTAGGGTTAAAGTTGGAGGATGTGGGAACAGGTGACACTGGTGCCTCTGTTCAGGGAGTCCTGCCTTCCTTCATTAATTCCTCCATGCATGTGCTCATCTCCAACCCCCTTCTTCCCTCACCCCATCACCCCACAGTCTGCCGTAAAACTTCCAAGACCTCAGCTAGTTAAATTTCCTCATCTCTCCATCCTATATTCATCAGATCCTTCTGAAATTTTTGCTCAAACAATTCTTAACAAATACTGCAGCTGTTTTTACCACAGCCAGCCGCTGCTAGTAGGAAAAGCTAGTATTAATGAACTACAGTGAAGTTAATTTTTTCAAGATCTAGTTTCAGATCCTGTGAGAAACCTCGAGAGAAACTGATAAATGGAGAAAGCTGGCATAAGTCTGAATTTAGAGTCTTGTTCTGAATTCTGTTTGTTACTTGTTAGCCTGTTTCTTCTTACCTGTGTAACCTGAGGCAAGTTGCTTAAAGCTTGTATCTTTTTCTAAGCGTCTATTTTCTCTTAATTGCAGTAGAGAAAAATGCTATTTACACCAGTCTGTCTTGAGAATAATTGGGACTAGTTTTTATGAATGAAATGTACTATCTCTTATTCTTTTTTTTTTTTTTTTTTTTGAGACAGTGTCTCGCTTTGTAGTTCAGGCTGGACCTGAGCTCACTATGTAGCCCAGGCAAGCCTTGAATTCAGCAATCCTCCTGTCTCTGCCTCCTGAGTGTTGGGATTATAGGAGTGAGCCACCACACTCGGCACTGAACTATCTCTTATTTTTTACAACAAACTGATAACACATATATAGTGGATAAGGATGGTAGAGTATTGTAATGTCACAACCCAGTCCTATCTCATGAATTAAGAGAATTTACTTGTCTCCCCTCTCTAGGTGCATTTAAATTCCTAGGTCTGGAACAGGTACTGTTGCTAGGTAATATTCACATGTATTCATTTTTATGTGTTCATATTGTTTCTGGTCACCAATTGATTTGTGGAAACTGATTTGTGAAAATTTGAGGGGAAAAATGAAAAATTAAATATTGTCCTATACTTTTACAAATTCTCAATATTAAGTTTGATCATGATGTGTATATACAATATACCAATAAAGATTCAAAAAAATTTTGAGCTATGAAAGTACAGAGGTGTGATAACCATGGAACCCCATTAAAAACATTTTAAAATTACTCAAGTCACCATTTCTGTGACTTTTTGTCCCCTGCCACAGTGTGCATCACAGGCTATGTAGGAAAGATGGGGAGTCATAATTTCATCCTAAATTAGCAACAACTGACAAGGTTAAAGTTTAAAACCGATGAGAGAAATAAAAAGTGAAATTAATGGGACTCTTTTCTGGCCCCTAAATGTACTCCTGAAACTCTCTGCATCTCGGAGATTGCAATGAGATGAGAGGGGAAGGCAGATAAGTATTGGTTTTCATTTTTAAATGAGTTTTTCTGGGGATCAGTGGATTTCTTGTTATATCTATTTCACCTTCAAAATGGCAATGCTGAGTTCCCAGTAAAGGTTATTCATGAATCTGAGGATTTGCCTTTCTGACTCAAGAGTTTACTGGCATTTGCTAAATGTTTGGCTTTGTATTCATCTCTGCCTTTGACCACGATTCAAGTCAGGCATTGTCTCATTTATTAGATGGCACTTGCTGTGCTGAATTCAATGGAATGACCTTGGTCCCTGGGGTGGTTATAAAATGTTTTACAGCAGGAACCCATTTCCACTGGATTTTGACTGTGCCTGTGCCCTCCACCCCAAGTTATCTGAGGTCTTACAGTAGCTCCTGGAGAGTAAATGCCATTGCTTCTCCTCAAACAAAGCCTTTGAGATGTAGGCTTCAGTGTTTCCACGATGGGACAGAGGAGGCTTGAAACACAGAACTGCACTCTGTCCTTCTTCTTGGGTCTGGTTCTGTAATTACACGTTTGGGAAACTCAGGCTCTAAGTGCAGCTACTCCTCCAGTTATGAACGCTAAAATATTCTTCCTGGGCCTTCATGGAAAAGGTCAAGAAATTAATTTTGGATTATCATGTTCACCTTCTTAGCCAGTTACTGTATTAATGATCTCATGAGGAATTACTCCCTACACTGGCCCTGGCACAGGTCAGAGTGGAGTGAGAATGTTCTCTATTTAATGAGGCAGGGATCAAAGCCTTTAATATTTTATCACTGACATATAGATGGAAGAAGTTATCAAAGAATAAGGAACAGTGAAGAAACCTAGTGGCATAAATGAGGCTGGTTCTGCTAGGAAGTTAACAGGCCTCTGTGCATCTAAATAGCTTACCTTTTGCTCAGTGGCTTCTGTTCTGCCCAAACAGCTAACTTTATGTTGTTTTATTTTCCTCTTTTTAGTTTTCACTTTAAAATTTATTTTTTATTTTTATATTTATATTTATTTATTTATTTATTTTTTTGAGACAGGGTCTCACTTTGTAGTTCAAGCTGGCCCTGAGCTCACTGTGTAGCCCAGGCAAGCCTCAAACTCAGCAATCCTCCTGTCTCTGCCTCCCGAGTGCTGGGATTACTGGCGTGAGCCACCACGCCTGGCTAGTTTTCACTTGTAATGAATGCAGAAAAGTTGGAAGAATTGTATGACAATCCCAGTGTACTTATCACCAAAAATTTAGTAATTACTATATTGATATATTACTATATACCACTAGTACTACTTTTCTAGTATAGATTGGTATCACAACCTAGCAACTTGTCAAGAATCTTTTAATAATGACATATTTATATATAATCCAAACACTAAAGCTGCACTTATGAGAAAAAAAATAGTAATTGTTTATTCCTCCCACTTATCCCATCAATATCCTTCATAAATTTTTGGACTAATACCTGAGTAACTATTTTACATTGTCTCTTTTTTACCCAGAAAACCCACCACTTTTTATTTTTGACTAGATGATTTTTATGACATACCTCATTATCATCTGTTTTTTGGTAGTGTGTTTCAATTTGTTTATCTTCCAGATTTCTTGTACACTAGGTGTGCGTGGGTCTCAAAGCTTGCTTGAATTCTTGTCAGTTATTCTTGGCAGTGGTCATGCTGAGAATGCAATAAGATGAGATACATAATACCAGATTAACCAAACCTTAGTAGTAGTGAATCTGTTTATTTGGTTAAATTTGTAACAAGTAGATCTCTCTGTGATGTAAGGATCTTCTTCCTTCTATATTAATGAGCAAATTGTGAGTGATCCCATTATCCATAGGATAAAATCAACCAATTATGATGTCATGCCACACCAGTGATTCTGGTTTTCTGAATTAATTCTTTATTCCCGAATAAAGGAATGAAAAATTATAATAAAGCTAAAGGATGCTTTCTTTTGCTAGTCCTATCATTCCTTCTTCATGTATTAAGAGACAGCCTTACATATTAATTTTTTTCTACCCCTTAGCATGTGGAGATGAACTGTGCTATTGCTTAAAAAGACAAAGTAACTATTTGAGCATACATTGGAACATAATTTTCTGAGCATAAATTTGTTATAAAAATCTTCTGTAATGATAACATGTGCAGATATATTATTTTCTGTCTCCAGAATCAAAGGGACCATACATATTTATTTATTCAGTATCCTAAATAAATTATAGTTATTACTCTGTTTTGATGCTGAGATTATATGAAATTTGGACAGTGAGAATTTCTTCAAACTGGCTCTCATGTCTTTCCCATGTAATGCCTATTAATCACTGAATGCTAGCAGCAATTACAGAACAGAATTCTGGGTTTACTTTGTACTTCTCCTAAATCAAAGCAGGAAGTAGTTATTTCCCCAGAGATCCCTGTTTCCTTTTATTCACTATTGGCTCTTGGAATCCTAGACCTGGGCACTAGTGTCACCACTGCTACCTGGATACCCTTGCTTCTAGGAACTTCCAGTTGAGAAAACTAGAAAATGTGTTTTTAAAAACTTGAGAATTGAACTTAACTCTTCCAGCATTTGCCAAAAAATTTTTGATATGTTCATATTTCTCATTTAATATGCTTAATAGTGTGTTATAGCTTAATTGTGGAATATAGAGCTTTATGATCCACGTTTGTATGCAGGTTGGAAGGGTCAGGGAATATATTCTGCTCTTGCTCCTAACCCCTGCTGTCCAAGCGAAGTTTACTCTCATCCAAATATTTACAAAACCTTTAAAATGTCGTTTGTGTGAAAAAAAAAATAGCATTCAGGACAGTTTTTCATCTTGATAATGCTTTATTACTTTTGGATCCTTTTTCTTATCCTATTTGTTAAAGTAAAAGTGCTCATCTTAATGTAGGAGTTCTGATAAGGAGGCCAGTGCAGTACTCATGTCCATGAGAACTAACACTAGCATTCACTTCCTCTGTCCTGGACTTGGCCTTCGAATTTTTATCATCTAGGATTTCCAGGGGGTCATCATTTATTGACATACTAAATCAATCCTGTGTACTACCCCTGACCAATTTTGATGGACTCATATCTAAGATGAGTAGTTCATCGCTAAGTACTAGGAGAGGTTAATAGGCCTTTTTATAATCATGGTCATTGTGAAATTAGACAAAAATTGGGAGAGGAGGTAGGAGGAATAACTGTATGTATTTGGGGAATATGTAAACCATTTTAAAATTAGGAAGCCTCCGTGTCCTTAGGGAATTCTAAGATAGAGGGGAGAAGGAGACATGAATCATCTCAGAGTCTCACTCCTCTTTTCTGCTTTCTTTAGCTTAGAACATTGAAAAAGTGAGACAAACTTGAAAATAATGTATGGTGAATCAATGTTGCACTTGAACTTGTAGAGAAAAACATGCTTTTAAATATGTTTATGAAAAGTCTGTTCAATTACCAGGTTATGAGTAAAAGTAACTATCTGTACCATGGATTTCCTTTCCTTAGGTACAATTTTCAGTGTTTCAGCTCTTTTGAATATTGGCTAAGAACACAGAGGTTTCTCTTGAAAATAAGATTTAGTCACCTTTCTAATACAGAATATTTCCCTTGAGCTCAGGCTGTACCTCAAATTCAGCATGACACACTGTTGGGAGAACCACCCATGGGGCTCATCATTGTTGAAAGTCATCTACCTAAAGCATGTCCTCGATTCAGCCTGATGTTAACGTTGGTGTTTTGGGTGGAGAACCTCATTAGTCTGTTCATTGCACAGTTGCAGTATACTACTCAAGAGGAACTTTCCAGCACAAGGGACAAAAAGGAATATGGCACTTTGCTCAAACTTTCCCAGAAAGATAAAAGAGAAGGGTGGACGTTAAACAGAAGAGGTCCTTCTCTGTTTCCCAGCAGAACTGATGCCTGGCTGCTTCCCGTGTCCATGGTGATTTGATAAGGTTTCAGTAATGAGAAGGCTTTAAAGTATCTTCATACATTCTTTCCCAAATAGAATTTTAGCTAAGTCTGTCTAGTTATGTGAGGATAACATACGTTAGGATGCAAAAAGTGTTTTATCTCATCACCTGGGTCATTTTCTTGTCTCCATGTTGTGATGGGATGGGTGGCCTTGGAGAATCTGATGAACTGTAAATGAGCTGACAGTAAATGGTGTTTTGAGTTTGGCTTATTTAACCATTTGCTAATTTTATTCTTGTTTAAACTTTCAGTAATACATGTTTGTAAGACATAGTACATTCACTATGCAGATTGGTACATGCACATAACACATTTCATCTCCCTCTTCCTCCCCCACCTTACACCTCCTTTTATTTTTCCAGCTTTGGATTCATCTACTTATAGGAATTAATAAAACAAATTATCATACATGCAGATTGAAAACCAAACTAATAGCCAAAGAACATGTATAGCATATAAAAGAATTACACTAGCCAGGCGTGGTGGCTCATGTCTGTAATCCCAGCACTCGGGAGACAGAGACAGGAGGATTGCTGTGAGTTCAAGGCTTGCTACAGAGTAAGCGCAGGGTCAGCTTCACTGCAGAGCAAGACCCTGTCTCAGAAAAACTAAAAAAAAGAAAAAAAAGGAAAATTACACTAAACCAAGGTACACTTTTAGATACGTTGTTCATAGTAAATCACAATACCTATTATCTCTTTTATTTCACATATTATATATATATAAATTACAATTACTTTTTCATATGAGAGAAATTATGTATATGTAAGTTTGCATGTCTGAGTAACTTCACTTAACATTATCTAGGTACATCCATTTTCTTAAAAAGAACTCTAGTTTATCATTTTGTGTGGGACAGTAGTACTCCACTGTGTATAAATACCACATTTTTGTCCATTAATCTGTTAATGGACATATTGGCTGCACACAAGTTTTAGCTATTATGCATTGTATTGCTACAAATATGAGTATGTATATATCACTGTTGTATGAAATCTTTAACACTTTGGCAGAGATACCTAGAAAGGTGGTAGCTGGGTCAAATGGCACTTCCATTTTTAGTTTTTGTTGATGTGGGCAAGGCTGTGGGGAGAAAGGAACCCATTTTCATCATTGATGGGACTATAAACTTATATAATCATTTTGGAAGTCAGTATGGAGAACCAGTTCCTGACTTTTGAGAAAGGAGATTTTTACAGAGTCTGTTAAGAATGAATCTTTTCTTGGCATTTAATAGTGTACAATATTCTATTATCCTCTTAATTATTTTAAACTGTTTCCCAGATTGTCATTTTTCAGGACAGGAAGTAAATTGGCTTTTTTCCTTTACTCCCTGTAAAACCTTACACAGTGCAGAGCTGAGTAATAGGTATACACTGGACCTCTGAGGAGTTGTGCAGACATGAGGACAGGACAGAAAGAGAAATGTTACAGTGATTACATGAACAATATAGGAAAGTGTATATATATATATATATATATATATATATATATATATATATATATATATATATATATGTATAGGTATTTCAAACATAGAACAAGAAGTATAAAATAGAGTATGAGAAAAAGAAGGAAAAATGATGTGGCAGTTGAAGACTGTAGTTTCTGGGAGAAGGAAGTATGGGATCCAGGGGCAGGGAACGTAACTAGGACCTTTGGATTTAGCTTCTAGTCTCCTGTGAGTTGACAGCACACAGCAAAATATTATGAGGCTTAGAGAAATTGAGCTTGGACCTGATCCATGTACTCTGGGTAGCAAAAGGCCCCAGACCCCAGCCTGCCACAGCTTTTATTCGCACCTCTCCTGCAACAAAAATGTAACAAAGACTCAGAAGGCAGGTAAACACCTGCAGTGGAGCAGTTACACCTTGAAGCATCACAACATGTGGGACAACCAGAGTCCTTGTTATCCAAGAGGAAGGAGAGCTGAGTGCATAGGCAGGCAGGAAGGAAGGGCATTCTAATTATTCCTCTAAAACGGGGTTCTTTTGCAACATAGTTAAGTCCAAAGTCTGTCTGCAGGAAGGCTTGGTCAGTTGTTTTGTTTTGTTTTGTTTTGTTTTGTTTTGTTTTGTTTTGTTTTGTTTTGTTTTGTTTTGAGACAGGGTCTCGCTTTGTAGTTCAGGCTGGCCCTGAGCTCACTATGTAGCCCAGGCAAGCCTGGAACTCAGCAATCCTCCTGCCTCTGCTTCCTGAGTGGTGGAATTACAGGCTTGAGCCACCATGCCCAGCACTGTGTATGTGGTATTGATTGCTGGTGGGTGTGAGTCACCATGCCCAGTATTGTATGTGGTTAGGGGGATCAAATTCAGGACCATTGCGCTTGTGAGGCTCCAGAACCACTGAGCTAAATCTCTGGCCCCAGGCCTGGTCAGTTTTGACCTTCCAATTTTTTCTCCCAAACAGGATTGTTCCCACCAAGGAAGGATTCAACTAGAGGAAATAAAATTGTTAAATTAAAAGAAAGAGAATGTAAGAGTATATTACAGAAATGAAAGATTGCTTGTGTCCTTAATGTTATTTGGGGAAACAAAAACATTTAAGAATATTAAGGTGGGACAGAGATTTAGCTCAGTGGTTTTGGAGCCCGCCCCGCTAGCTCAAGGTTCTGAGTTTGATCCTGGTAAACACATACAGTGCTGGGTGTGGTGACCCCCCCCGCCCCCCCAGTAATCAATACCACATACCACAGTGCCGGGCCTTGTGACTCACACTTGTAATCCCAGCACTCGGGAGGCAGAGACAGGAGGATTGCTGAGTTCAAGGCTTGCCTGGGCTACATAGTGAGCTCAGGGCCAGCCTGAACTAACTACAGAGCGAGACCCTGTCTCAAAAAAAAAAAAAAAAAAAAAAAAAGAATATTGAGGCTTTGACTATCTAGTACAAGCAAAATGATCTAGGAAGAAGTAGTAGTAGGGTTGATTTTTCATAGGTTAAACTGTGGCTGCAAATGTCATTTTAACATCTAGAAATGTAGTAAACAATAATTGACTAGAACTTTAAACACAATATATCCTTATGTACCTAATGTTTTGTTTGGTAAGACAATATGTTTCACAAGGGAGTTTATAGCTCTTTGAATCTGTTTCTTTGTATATATAAGGAATGAGTAATATATGGAGGATTAGGGAGAGTCCAAGGTGAAGGAAGTAGAACATTGTTTAAATGATCAGATTCCAGGACGTGGAATGTTTGAGGACAGAAATAATCAACAGGAGCAGGCTGAAAGTATTGAAAGGAAAGGGCAGGTAGACCATTCAGAGTTTCTTGACTATAGGCCTCAGGCCTAAGAAACAGAAGTAGTGTTTTTCAAAGTTAAGTCCTCAAGTCCATATGTGGCCATCACAGAGAGCTGGCACATCCAGAAAAGAACAGCTCATTATCACATTTATTGGTATGAAAGAGGGAGTTGAAAGGGAAGAGAGAGAAAGCATGTAAGTGTAAAAATAAAGCCTTATACACAACTGTGTAGACTCATTATTATTTAAAACATGTTACACACATCAAAGTTATAGACAATGAAGGACATTTACTAAGACCCCTGAACATAGAGAAAATGATACCAAAGCACCCATTCTAATGTAAACAGAAGAAATCATGAACTAACAATAGCAGGAGGACAGTAATTAAAAAAGCAAAAAAAAAAAATAGAATCATCTGGAATGAAGGAGGAAGAACTAAGTCATTTTCTCAGTGGAATCCTCTAATCTGCAAAGCTATTTCTTAGTACAAATTAATTTGGAAGGCAATTTAGAATTTCAAATGTATTTTCTCATACAAGCAGTATTTCAAATTAAGTTCCCAGGCATGTTCCAAAAACGACTTTTGTACAAATATGAATCAGTAACAAGTATCAACAATGATATCTTACTATGTCATCTTTGACTCTAATTAATCACCATGTCTAAGAGAAGCTTGGTAGGTTGAATTTCTAGAAACCAAAAGACTTGGTACTTTCCATTAGCATTTATGACAGTTTCTCAGGTTAATGAGTCAGGCCATCTGGATTCTCTACTCTGGCTAGGATTTCCTATATAGAAATATTGATTTTTTTTAAGTTATGAAGAGGTACTTTATCTTGGGCAGTTAGGGAGAGTTGTATTTTTCACCCCAATGTTTCAAACAAATAGTAAAGAAGGCAATTACTATGTACAAAGGACCCCATAAGTTAGGGCAGAAAATAGGTTCTTTTCATCTATTTTGACTAGCATATGTGTATCAGTAGCACTTAGAAGTATATTGTTTGTTATAGAAAAGGATAACTTGAAATTAGTGGACAGAACAGTTTCTGTTGTAGGCCATATTTGCCTACATTTGAGTGTATATGGTCTGTAAAGGAGCACATCTAAAATGAGAAAATAAGATGCTATTATATGAATAGAGAGTATATGATAAATTCTACACAGGTAGACTTCAGTTCTAACATATGTCATTTAAACATCTTTGTATGTATAATAAAATATTTTCCAATTCCTCCTAACACTTCTAAATATTCCATTTTACTGATACAGATACAAATAATCTTATGAAAATAAAAATATTATAAAACAGGGCTGTAGATTTAGCTAAGTGGTTCCAGCACCCACCTAGCAAGCACAAGGTCCTCAGTTTAATGCCTATACATACAATAATACCAGGCATGGTAGCTCACATCTGTAATCCCAACACTCCAGAGGCAGAGGCAGGAGCATTGCTATGAATTTGAGGCTAGCCTCTGCTACATAGTGAGCTCAGGGCCAGCCTGAACTACAAAATGAGACCCTGTCTCAAAAAAAAATATATGTATATAGAATAAATTATTCAAAATATCTTCAATGTAGAAATAACAACCTTCAAGTCAAACATGTTCTGGCTGAGTAGAAGTAAGCCTACAGAGAAGACATGATCTGGAAAAGGGAAAAGCTAAAAAAAAAAAAAAAGTACTGTAAGGACAATCTGGTCATATAGGGAACAAACTCAGATTTATGCTGTGGGTGGGTCCTGGCGGGGCTCAGCAGCAGAGGTCCACTCACAGATCCTGAAGCAGAGTGTTTGTGTTGTGTGTGTGTGTGTGTGTGTGTGTGTGTGTACATGCATATATTATTATGATGACTACCAAGGTAATTGTGAAGTAAAAAGCTAGAGGGAAATAGGCCTCTTTATATTTAGGCAACTAATGCCAAGGCCACAAAATCTATTCTTGTTAGTAACCCTAAACTTCTACTAAGGACTCTACATTTTTATTGCTATGAAATTTTACTCCTTTAAGTGCCCTCAGTGAACTTTTAAAATAATATTAATTTTGTGCTTCTTTCTAAAATGAGTCTGAGAAGACAAAGGTAAAAATATTCCTTTCAGCACTGTCTGCTCCATCGTCCTTTCACTCCTGTGAATAAAGAAAGGACCAAACACTAAGGCGCTATCATAGATTTCCTCTCCTCATGCAAATTTAGCTGTTAAGTCCATATGGTTGAATTCAGTTTGATCAAAATGTAACACTTCAGAAAATCTGGCCTCAGTCTGTCAAATATTTCAGACATATGTTTCTGTTGTAATATGTCTAGATGTTGCCTCATTTGTCCATTTTCTTTGACATATGTGGACTCGACCAGTGCCTCCTTTGGTGAAACTTACCTCTCCCTTAGACAAGTTCTGGCCTGACTCCCAACACAGTAGCCAACTTTTAACACGTTGCATCTTACCCTTAAATAGTGATGGAATATAGAGGCGAACAGAAGGTCTATTGTACACTTCCCTATGGGGAACAAGAGAAAAAAATGAGTGGCCTAAGATGCTATGGTAACTAAAGCTGCTAGCATAGAAATCTGACAGTCATGGAGTGTTCTTGAAGCATTGAGCATTGAGAAGCATTCAGAAGCACAGATTTCTGATTTTTGCATAGAAAATTGTGAAAATTTACTTGAGAACATTTAATGTGACAAAAGCATCCACTGAAAAAATTAAGTTTATAGAAACCACACTGCATATGAAATAGTAATGTACAGATCAATTGTATTTAATTACTTAATAGATTAGAAAACAGATTTATATAGTCTATAAAAATACTGGTTCATTAAAGTGCCACCCCAGTGGTACAATCCCATTTATTTTTACTACTTCCACTAGATAATCTCCTTTGCCAACTATGACCCTTAAGAGAGAGAAATGCCAATCAAGAAGTTCTATGGGTGGGCACATTCAGAATTCCATGACTGCCACCGCAACATTATTGAAGGCAGAGGGAAATGGCCCCTTCCCACACTCTCCTTCCCACTCTCATGTGGTAGTTATAAGAAGATAACTTTGCCTTCTGAGAATTTATCGTGAAGAAAAAGGAACTGCAACATATACTCAGTTAAACAAATTTATTGAAAAATATCTAGAAAGAGATTATATGTAATAGAAAGAACAGAAGAAGAAAAGGAAAAGTTCCAAAATAATTTTAGAGACAATTCTTATAATAGAAAGACAGTTTTCAGTTAAGAAAAATAAATTTAAAAATCATTATTCTAAGTAGAACTTAAAGGAAAAGAAAATATCATAAATACACAGAATACACATTTAAGTTTATGATACTGATACTTGCAATTTAATTTAGAATTTGAGCACTCCTAAATATCACACACTATCTGGATACTTCTGAATATTATATATTTAATATTTCCATGCTTACATTTGAGTATGTAACATGTTCAGATATTTAAATGTTTACCTAATCTTCACGTAAATACTTGAGTATCCTACAGAGTAAGAAAGAAGCCTTAAGATGTGAAATCCAAGTACAAAGTACAAGGAAAAAACAGTGTCTAAAATATGACATGCATGTATGAATAAAAACTGTTTATTTCTTAGATGTAAATTTGTGCATTGTTAGTATTTTTTCCTAAAGGACTTGAATGTGACGTATCCATTCTGTGATCCCTGCTATACTTGCCTTCCATGCTGGGCTTACTGACATATTTGCTCATGTGCTGACCTCTAGAAAAGCAAGCTGTGATACATCACTGGGTAAATGACATGTGCTTTTACCCTGTTTTTAAGAAGAATTCATGAGTTGGGGATTTAGCTCAAGTGGCACCACGCGAACCTTGGATGCACAAGGACCAGAGTTCAATCCCCGGTACTGCAAAAAAAAAAAAAAAAAAAACAAGGAAAAGAAAAGCATTCATATACTTGAACTATAGGATAAAAGCTAGAGAATCATAATATCTGCAGTTATTCATAGTTGACAAGTTTACTTATGTTTCTTTTTCATTGGTTCTGTTTCTGCTCTAAAATAAAAAATCCAAAGGTAAATGAAAATACATTATGTATTTTTAAACATTCTTTGTGCTTGGTTGGCAACAAATTATACAGTGTAATTTTGTGTGTTTCTTCATAAATTTCTTCTTTATATTTTTTATTGTTGTTTTTTGCAGTACCTAATGATTATATTTATCATGGAAAGTTGATATATGTAAGTAACACATACAGGTTCTTTTTTATCCCATATCTCTTTCTTCTCTCCCTGCTTCTTCTAACTTTTTATTTACAAAAGTTTTATTTTCATTTTTTCTTCAATTCTCTTTTCTTTTTATATCACTCTCCTCAATCCCACCCCTCTCTACCTCTTGTTCCCAACCCAAAAATAAAAATAAAAATAAAAGTAACAAATGGGGAGATCTTTCCTCTAAGAGGTTCTCCTCTGTATTTATCTGAACCAAGAACTCAATTATTCTTGTATACTTGGGGGGGGGGGGAACGTGGCGCCGGGTGTGATGGCTCACACCTGTAATCCCAGCACTCAGGAGGCAGAGACAGGAGGATTGCTGAGTTTGAGGCTTGCCTGGGCTACATAGTGAGCGCAGGGCCAGCCTGAACTACAAAGCGAGACCCTGTCTCAAAAAAAAAAAAAAGCATGGCAAGCTTTGTGATATTGAATGAGAGTCTTGAAAAAAGTACTCTGTTGATTAAAGAAAATTACTGGACAAGATTTGTATTCCCTTTCTGACATAAATTCAATTTCTGTCTTCATTGGCTAAAAGGTTTGCTGCCTTGAAACATGGAAGGATATTTCCTCCTTGCTTTGTTTAGAGCATATTCGACTCAGCACCCTCTTTTTAGGCACCATGCAGACCATTATGGAATAACTGGATAGGACTTACAGTTCCATCCCCTTAACAAGTGCTTCTATGTATATTCACATATTAAAAAATAAGGATGCCTTGGTAAGGGTGAAATCACTACTAGTGACCTTTGAGAAATAGACGGTTTCTTCCCATAGGAAGAATGAGCAAAAAAGGCAAAAATAACCCTTTGCTCAATATATTCTATGTTGAACATTTTTACATATCCATGATCTAATTTGTACCTCAAGAAAATCTTCTAGTGAGATATATATGTGGCGAGAGATTTTTTTTTTTTTTTTTTTGTAAAAGGGAAAGAAACCAACGGAAGAAGGGGGTAAAGGAGAGAGGGGTGAGAGTGAAAGGGAGTTGACAGAAGAATGAAAATTCGTTTTTACATGTACCAACTTCCCACCATGAATGTAATCTTTATGTACTGAAAATATGTGCTAAAGAATTGAAAACTAGTTGACTAGAGGTGAGATAAAAGTATAAAGTCAAATTTGAGGAGTTTAACACTTAAACACTTCCAGATAATAAATGAAAATTTGGGGGTTTTACCGTAGGAAGGAACAGATAGAAGTGAAGTGCTGTGTGCTTGTGACCCTGTTGAGCTTGGATAGCCCTGACTCCAAACTCTCTGCACCATTGTAACAGCATGTACTCAGCTGTATTCTTAACACATAGAACATCTGTGAAACCGCATATGTAGCCTGGATCCAATATATTTTAGATTTTTTTGTGTGTATTTTTTTAGTTTATCTTTATTGGTACATTGTATATGCACATCATGGTCACACTCAATATTGGGAATTTGTACCAGTATATGACCAATTTAATTCTCATTTTTTCCCATTCCCCTACCCACCCCACAAGCCCCAACCCCCCAAGTATGTAAGGTTTGTTTCCCTTTTTTATTATCAAGACATATTTTCTTTACTCCTCATTATTCACCCCTCCACCACATTTCCCTTTGAATATTTTCTACTTCACAATATCCATCATACATTCTAGAGCTCATTAGCATCTTCAGTTTTTCATACTAGAGAACAGATATAATTTTTACACATCTGTGACCTATTTATTTCACTTGTGAGTATGTCCTGAAGGTATGACCATTTGAGTATAAATGACTCAAACTTATCAATCTTTAAGGCAGAGTAATACTCCATTTTGTAGAAAAACCACATCTTCTTTATCCAGTCTCCAGTTGATGGGCATTTGGGTTGTTTCCAAGATTAAGCTATCACAAACTGAACTGCTATGAACATGGGTGCACATATGTTACTAAGAATCTTTTTATTCTTTTGACTATATTCCTAAGAGGGAAATAGCAGGATCAAATGGAACCTCTAATCCTAGTTTTTTTTTTTTTTTTTTTTTTGAGACAGGGTCTCGCTTTGTAGTTCAGGCTGGCCCTGAGCTCACTATGTAGCCCAGGCAAGCGTCGAACACAGCAATCCACCTGTCTCTGCCTCCCGAACTCAGCAGTACTCCTGTCTCTGCCTCCAGAGTGCTGGGATTACAGGCGTGAACCACCATGCCTGGCCTAATCCTAGTTTTTTAAGGAATCTTCACCCTGAGTTTCATAGAGATTGTACCAGTTTACATTCCTACCAACAGTAGGGAAGGGTTCCTTTTTTCCTGCAGCCTCACCAGCATTTATTGCTAGCTAATTTCAAGATAGCAGCTATTCTTTGTGGAGTGAGATGAAATCTTAGTGTTAGGTTAGGTATTTTAGATCTTTTAAACTATATTAGAGAAAAGGTATAAAAATTAAAAGAAAATCATGATTTTGAGAGAAGAGAGATTTCATTGACAAAGAGGTAGATAGAAAGATTAAATGATTTGCTTGGAATTGCATTGTGATTATAATATAGTTGCATCTTTTGACTTGGTCTCACAGGAATGAGATTACACCATCCGGTACTATAAACGCCATTGGGCTGCAAAGCCATCCTGCTGCTGCCCTCTGACACAGTATTGGACACTTGACCTTTAGACAGAGATCCCTAGTGAGTGATGACATTTTTGTGCATTGGCTCAACCTTTTGCCCTTTATCTTGGTGTGTTTAATACTCTAAAATACAGCTCTGGTTGTTCTCTGTTCTTAGTTTTTATATTGTTCTTATAAAATTGGGGCTTGATAGGTAACAAATTGACCCATTGAGAACAAACCCTACCAAAATGACAATGAGAAACTTTCAGATGAATTAAACAATTTTGATTAAGTCACATGATCATCTAATATCCAGTTATTATAGGTATTTATTGTTTATTTCTAGACACTACTGACTCAGAATCAACAAAATCTCAGCAAAATGGCAAATTGCTATTTGTAGTAATATGAAATATTACCTGAGAAATCAAAAGACCTGAATGGAAGTGTTATTCTGCATTGAGTTGGCCACATGGCCTTCAGCATATCATTTAGCCTTTCAGGAGCTTGGTTATTTCATCTGCAAAATATTGAGTTGTCCAGCTTCATTTCTGCTGTCATTTCTATCTTGAATCCAAGGGTCTTCAACTGTTTATCAATCTCAAAGTCCAAAATCCAGATGTGTTTTATTCATAAAGGAAAAATACTCTTCGTGGTGGTTACCACGTTCCTAACATCCCATATTCACGATCGTTCCTTATTTCTGTGTCACGTGTCAACACAGTTATTGCAGCCTACATAGTTCTTATCTCATAATTTATGTGGGTAAGAAAGTTGAGCAAGGCCTAAGTGACTTCTCTGTCTGGATCTTACAAGTTTCAGTTGCACTGCCATCCATGCTATGCTAGCTTATTCAGCTTGTGGCCAGGGTCCTTTCCTTGTATATGATTTGAGGAGCCAGGAGCATTCAGTTAGCTAAAGGCTTCTCTCACATCCCAGGGAGCTCTGATTCCCTGCCTCATCCACTTTTCCCACATGACAACTTTGTCAAGCCCTTAAAGTGGGTTTCTAGTGCAAGTTTTCTCAAACTGAGTCCTATAAAAATAATATAATTGTGGAATATATATATATATATATACACACACATTCATGATTACAAATGTATATTCCATATTTACATTATTTTAATAACTATATGGAATATATGCACAATATGTATATATGGAATATATATATGTATTGTCATGGAATGTTATCATCTCTTTATGTAGCCTAGTCACACAAGTGAGATCCAATCACATTTGTCACATTTCGTTCTTCACAAGCAAGTCATAGGTCTTGCCCATATCAAAGGGAAGGGAATACACAAAAATATCAATAAGTATCAACAAAAAGTAATTTTTGGAGTCGTCTTTGGGTCCATCCTCTGCTACAGTATTAATGATGGATAAAATTTCTCAATTTTCTCTTGTTATAATACCTGCATAATCTTTAGAATGAGCACTTAATTTATCTTGACAATCATATAGAGTGCTATCAATACCTTTAGTAAACCTCTGCAAAATTTGAGACCCAAATAAGATCAGTAACTTCTCCAAAATAACACACAATAAAAATAATTCTCATAGTTTTGGGTTTGGATTTCCAAATCTTTTCCCATGGAAAATGTTTTGCTGATCATTCCACAAGCAAATGAGCCAGTACTAAGCAACTGCATGAGCATTATTTAATCACATAGAAGTTTAAATAGAATGGTGGTTACCTAAGACTGAGGCCAGCAGAGAGGGGAGGAAAGAGGTTGATCAGTGGGTATTAAGATATACTTAGATGGGAAGCTAGAAGCTTTATTGTGCTATGTATAGTAGGGTGACTACAGTTAAAGACAATATACTGTATATTTCAGAAAGCTAGAAAAATGATTTTAAAGTTTTTAACAAATGTTAAATGAATAGATAAATGTTTAATATGATTTAAACATTATGTAATGTATACACGCATTGAAACTATATTGTACCTCTGTATTTTTATTAAACAATTAATGTTTTGTTTTTTTTTTTAGACAGGGTCTCATTTGTAGTTCAGGCTGGCCTTGAGCTCACTATGTAGCCCACGCAAGCCTGGAACACAGCAATCCTCTTGCCTTTGCCTCCTGAGTGCTGGGATTACAGGCGTGAGCCACTCCTCCCCCCAGGATTGTAGTACGTGGTACTGATTGCAAGCCCAGTATTGTTGTATGTGGTTAACAGGAATTGAACCAGGGACCTTGTGCTTGCCAGGCAGGCACTGGAACCCTGAGCTAAATCTCCAGCCCAAAGCAATTAAAAATTTTAACTGAACAAAATAATGCTTCCATTAGCTACATAGCTAAACCCTCATAGAAATACTAAACAGCAAAGAAAATAGTATCCTTTTTGACATCCAAGTATTTAAATGTATGTAGCCACAAGGGATATGATGCCATTGGAGAAAGGAGGGTGATTGTATGCACAAATGCTGGTCTTTGTAGACTCTTCAAATGCCAAGTTCTAGTGGAAAGTTAGCAGATTATGGGGAAATCAGATGAAGTCCTGCTCGGTTGTTTGTTGGGACTGTTTAGCCCTGTTGCATTGTGACATTATCAGCAATTTATATTTGACAAACTTGGAAATCGTGTTAACATTCATGTGAGTGCTTGAGGATCTGTCTTCCATGTGTTCTTCTGGATCTTAGCTAATGAGACCCAGTGTAGAACACATTATTCAAAATAAAACTACTGACAGGTTACTTTGCTTTGGCCTAGGATGTTTTTTGGCTCAACATTTTGAGCTCCCTGCCTTCCTAAAGACAAGTGTCTGTAACACAAAACTAACTATAAGAGAGTGTTGTCTTTGTTTTTGTTTTTGTTTTTGAGACAGGGTCTCGCTTTGTAGTTCAGGCTGGCCCTGAGCTCACTATGGTGCCCAGGCAAGCCGCCGCAAACTCAGCAATCCTCCTGTCTCTGCCTCCTGAGTGCTGGGATGACAAGGCGTGAGCCACCACACCCAGCACTGTGGTATGCGGTGTTGATTGTTGGTGGACGTGTCTCCACGCCCAGCATTATATGTGGTTTACCGGGGATCGAACTCAGGACCTTGAGCTTGCCAGGCAGGCAACGGAACCACTGAGCTAACCCTCCGGCCCCCAAGAGAGTGTTGTCTTTTACAATGGGGCTGGCTGGGCATGTGGGAAAGAAGAATATAATGGGATTTCTTCAGCTCCTGGTAGCTAGGGAGTCTGTGAATCTGGATTCAGGTGCATTAATACCATTGAGAAATATTAGGTTTAGTCTATTTTCAGTTCACTTAGCTTTCTTAAAAAATTGAAAGGTTTGTCTTTGTCACATGGTGTGTCATGATTAATCAGATATGTTGGATGGGCAAGTAATTTAATAGTTATTGCAATTTGTCACATCAGACATGGCTTATCATGCATTATTAATACCTAAAAGTAAAATTAGTTAAACTGGGTCTGGCTTTCGTTCGAGAGTTGTGTGTTAGCAGTTTGGATAGAAACTCCACGGGATGGTTTAACCACTATCTCCTTATCCTTTCCATTTCAGTATGACAGTATGTTTAAATAATTAAATTGAGGAACTCTTTTTTCAGTAGTAGGCAAATAGCCATCTTATGTCAAAGAGATAGTTTCAGGCTTCATTAACATAGGGGCATCAGAGGTCATAATCTCGAAAGAGGCTGTTTATTTCTTTTTATTCTCCCCCAAAAAAGATGTTCAGAATGTATTTATTTAAATGTTTTATTTACTAACCTAAAAATACTTATACATACAGATATTTTATCAGTT
>PVIC010034297.1:0-19664 GCA_004025085.1 Thryonomys swinderianus
TTTGTGAGAAATTCTTTGACATGTTAAGTAAGACAGACAATGAGAAGGTCACTGCGGTCCATTTAGGGAGGGTGGGGGGAAGGGCCCAGATGGCAGCGAGTTGAGGAAAAACGAGATGTGTGTCAAGGAGGGACAAGGACTTGCTAGGACCCGTCATTCTGATCAGCAAGGAAAATTATCTCTGGGTAGAAGCAGTGCAGTTGGTTTTGTTTATTCAGACAGCATGGATGGTTCCACCTCCATTTGACCTTGAGTAAATTATTTTTCTAAGTATTAGTTTTCTTGTCTTTTTAAAAACAGGGGTCATAATTTCCATCGTTGGCGTTTTTGAGACTTTACAATTACATTTATCAAGTGCCCAACACGCAGCTCAGAACGATGGGATGATAATAGGAACCATTATAGTAGTTACAGATATTATGAGGGAAGATTTCTAGGTTCTCTTTATCTGTTGCAGACATGAGCATGTTTAGATATTAGGGAGGAAACAGTTAATGGAGAGAATGAGATTTCAGGCAGGAGAGAAAGGAGAATCGAGAGGGGAAGAAATCCCAGGAAATGAGAGAGGCACCGAGGTTATAAACAGGATTTGTGTGAAACTGAAGGGAAGATACAAATGTGTGCCGTGAGGTCTCAGGGCTTGGGAGGTCAGTGTGTGTACGTTTCATCTACAGTTTCGAAAGCGCCCTTATCTCCAAGACCATCTCTTCTCAACCTGACCCTGCCCTGGTGCCACCTTCAGGGAACAGTGCCACCCTCCACCTGTCCTGCCCACTCTTCTCGCCATCTCTATGCGCTTGGCAGCCAGCTGCTCCTCAGGCTGCATCTCCCTCTGAGCTCTGCTTCTCCCGGCACGACTTTCGTCTGCACAGGTCACAGTGCTTCCTGCTCTGGCAGCTTTCTGACTCTCTTTCCTGTTCTGCTGCCTGAAGAGTCTTTGGAAACCACATTCGCCTCCTCCCTTGATAGCGTTTTGTAGCTACACTTGGATTTTAGGGCAATGTTCAGATTCACAGGTCACTGCATGATCAGAACTCTGGCCTCTTCCAAGTCTTCTCTTTTCTACTCAGAAAATTTATTCCAATTTCTCAAGCAGACCACTGAACCTGCTGTTTGTTACTTTGCAGAGATATTCACTCTGTTTCAAGTACTCTTGGCCTTCTTTGCCTGGTGAAAACTTTTTTTTTTTTTTTTTTTTTTTGAGACAGGGTCTCGCTGTGTAGTTCAGGCTGGCCCTGAGCTCACTATGTAGCACAGGCAAGCCTGGAACTCAGCAATCCTCCTGCCTCTGTCTCTGGAGTGCTGGGATTACAGGTGTGAGCCACCATGCCCGGCACTGTGGTATGTGGTACCAGGGATCAAACTCAGGATCTTGTGCTTGAAAGGCAGGCACCGGAACCACTGAGCTAAATCCCTGGCCTTGCCTGGTGAAATGTTATGAAGTCTCAACACTTCCCTCTCTGGAATCTTCCCTGACATCATCTTAGAAGATGTCAGGCTCCGGCACCACTGAGTACAGGGTTTCTCTGCTCCCAGCCCCTTTGCCTATAATGAATCTATGATAAATGTTACATGATCATCCTTATGATAGTGTAGTGAATATACACATAAGTGTGTGTGTACATGTGTATATATTTTATATATATGTCAAGTGTAAGTAGATCTAAATAATAGGATTGATATTATCTAGGTAAATGTTAGCAACTAGCTCATTCGAATATGATTTAGAAAAATCATTTTAACTTAATGGTAAATAATATGAAAATATCTTAAATACTATACCTTGAAAAGCAAAGCTCGATGATAGAAGATTCCTTTTTTGATATATCCAATTGGTATGACATTGGATTTAAGTTGAAATTTTAGTTCACTTATGTGAAGTTCCCAGCTGAAGTCAGGGAGTTTTTCTTTTGGAATCTTACCACCCATTTTTTCTGCCACATATCTGTGCCAATGACATTAAGATAAAATAGGCCAAGTTTAGCATCTCACTTTTTATCAAGTTTAACATCTCACTTTGTTTACAATTATATGTCCAGTTATACATGTAACACCTACCTTCTCTGATTTTTATTGTTTACTTTCAAAAATGCATTTGTGTATGTAATTTAACTTTATGCTTACTGTACATATGCTGAAATTCTGACAATCTTGCTCACCATGAAGATGAACATGAACATTAATTTCATAGTGGTATAACGAGATACAAATGATGCAAATCAACATCACACTACACATAAACATAAAATTTATCTTACGCTTAAAATTTAAAATTTATCTTACTCTTAAAAAGTATTTTTTAAATGTTTTAATGTGAAATCCAAGGCACTGTCCTAACATGAGTGATCTTTCAAGGAATTTAGACTCAGACAAGACAAACAGAAGTATTTCCCATGGGATTCATAGGCATTTTCAAATTTTACATTTTTATGTATTTTGATTCTTTTTTCACAGGGTCTCCCTCTGCAGTTCAG
Source organism: Thryonomys swinderianus (assembly GCA_004025085.1). Lineage (NCBI taxonomy): Eukaryota > Metazoa > Chordata > Mammalia > Rodentia > Thryonomyidae > Thryonomys > Thryonomys swinderianus. The sequence continues at coordinate 2,475 of PVIC010034297.1, forward strand.
GCTGGCCTTGAGCTCAGTATGTAGCCCAGGTGGACCTGGAACTCACAGCAATCCTCCTGCCTCTGCTTTCCCTCATGCAAGTGCTGTTACAGATATGCGCTGCCACAAGCAGCTCTTATTTTGTTTTAGAAAAAAAAATATATTTTGTACTTTAGAGAAAGACATAACATCATATAACACTGGAGAGAAAGAGGAAGAGGAGGAGCAAGGCACAAGATGTAGGCAGCTGTGAGTAAGGAAGAAGGGAAACCGCATGGCGTTCTACTGACGGTGGGCTCTGCTGAAGGGTTTAATAAATACACCTGCCAACGCCTGTCCACTGAGGGGCCCACAGTCTTGGATAAAGGTAAATTTAAAGCTTTTCCTGTTGCTGCTCCCTGGATATCCACAGTAAAAGCTCACGGAGCAGGCGGCTGGCAGAACTGGCTGCCGACCGGCCTGGGTCTGTGGAGGCGCTGGGAAGGCAGAGGCCTGAGCTCTGCTCCTCTCTCCAGCCTGTTTCCGTCCAGGTTAGAAGAGATGATGGGTCGGGGAGGGTAAAAGTATCTCCAGTCATGGGAACAGAGCTGAGGGGATCTGACATGGGCTGGGAAGCTGAGCCCGATCTGCCTGAGTCCTCCCTTCACAAGGCGTCAGGGAGCTGCAGTCGCCACAGCACTCTTTCTAGTCCTGGCCGACAGGAAGTCCGCGCTGGCAGTTGCACCGTTCGTGGTTGTCATATCAGGACATGTCTCAGGACTGCCACACACTTCTGCTCGGAATGGACACCGACCGCAGGAGACAGCAGCTGGTGGATTCACCGATCACCCTACTGAGAGGTTCGAGCCAAGGCTCCCGAGGGCCCCGCCAGGCCGCCAGCTCCGAGGACGCCCACGGCCCTGAGAGCGAGGCGATGCACACAGCTCCAGACACACGGAAAGAAACAGGGATGGCTATGAGCTCATAAATAATTCAGATTCTGAAAATTTTACATTATGAGCACTTCTGATGCTTAAGGAATGATTTAATTTTCAAACTTTCTAATCATAGCTTCTCTAAGATCACACTGAAGGGTGCTATGAATGGTTTGGGTGGAGAAGAGAACAGGTTTTCTTCTCAGTAGTTTCTAGCTCTGAGCTCTGATTCTTCATGGAAAAAGAAGCTGCTGTGGACACGGAGGGCCTCTCACTTCATTCTGTTTCTGCTCCAGAGTCAGAAGGAGGGTGCTGCGAGTGCAGTTTTATTCTGGTGGATTTCTCAAAAATTGGCTAAAAAAGAATGGATGCAAGAAAGATAGCTTTCTGAGTACGATATCAGCTACACAGGAAATATTCCTGAGAATTAACAAATTGAGAATCAAGTGAGAAAAAAGGAAACAACCAGTACAGTAAGAAGACAGCTTAGAGAATGGAAAAAAAAATCTTTGCCAGATGTTTCTCACACAGAGGACTAATATCTAGAATATATAAAGAACTCAAAAACTTATAACCCAAAAATCAAAGACCCAATCAAAATACAGGCAAGTGAAATGAATAGATAATTCACTGAAGTACTACTAATGGCTAATAAATACTTTAAAAAGGCTCAACATTGCTGTCCACCAGATAAATGATAATTAAAACAATACTGAGATTCTATTTTACTCCAGAAAGAATGGCCATCATCAAAAAATCAAATAATGGCCGGAGATTTAGCTCAGTGTTTCCAGCACCTGACTCGCAAGTGCAAGGTCCTGAGTTCAATCTCCAGTATTGCTGAGTTGGAGGCTTGCCTGGGCTACATAGTGAGCTCAGGGCCAGCCTGAACTACAAAGCAAGACCCTGTCTCAAAAAAATAAAAATAAAATAAGAAATACTGGAAAGGCTGTGGAGAAAAAGGAGCTCTTCTACATTATCAGTGGGAACGTAAAGTAGCATACTCACTATAGAAATCAGATGGAGATTCCTTAAAAAACTAGGACTAGAAATTTAATTTGACCCAGCTATTCCCTTTCTCGGTATCTTTCCCAGGAGTAAAGTCATCATATTACAGTGATCTATGCACACTCATGTTTATAACAGCACAATTCATAATAGCTGAACCCTGGAAGCAGCCTGTATGTCCATCAACAGATGGAGGGATGAAGAAAATGTATTTACACACAATGGAATACCACTCTGCTATAAAGAAAGATAAACTTGAGTGGGAAAATTGATATACTTTGAGACCATAATGTTAAGTGAAGTAAATCAGACACATAAGCTTAAATATCACATGGTTTCTCTTATATGAGAAGAAAGAGCAAAATAAAACAGAAAATGGGAAGTAGGAGGACAAAACTTTTTCAAAGGAGAAGTGGATCAAGAGACAGACGGAGGCTGAGGGAGGGAGGAAAGAGGATGAAAAGGAATTAAGATGTGTCTGTTATTTACATGGAGCATCTCCACACAAGAAATGTAAACATTATGCACTGTAAACATTTACTTTTAAATAACAGTCAGTAAATAAATTAAAAATGTGTATGTACACAGACAGAACTTACTTGGCAAGAACCTCAGTCTGCTCCTTAATGTTGGTCATGGGCAGGATCGATTTGGTTACTTCAAACACATAGAAGCAGAAGTCAGGGTCAGGGGGCAGGTACCACTCTTTCTCGGGGCTGCCTTCTGGCAGCTTCAGGATTGCATAAACCTCTTCTTCCTCTTTCACTTTCTCCTCTTCTTTCTTCCCTCTGCCTTTCCTTGAGAGAAAACAATAATCAAAATCATACCTTCTACTAAACAAATGAACAAATGCTAACTGTGCTCTAAGTAAATCTGAAAAGAATCCCAGGAATAAGGTATTTTACACTTCAATAAGCACACTATCTATAGTTTTGAAATACTCATTTATAGACTCTATATGTGATGCTAGACTAACTTTGAAAATAATGCTATGCTGTTGATCTACACTGTAAATATTATTATGTATTTGGCTTTGGTCCCATTGGCTAGCAAGGCATCTGACACACGGCAATCATAAATAAGTATTCACTGAGTTGGAAAATCTAATATGCCCTCTTGGACAGTCAAAATCAGTCTTACAAGATGTGATCAAAGTATATGATATTTACATTTTAAAAATTGTATTCCAGTAAAAGACACATAGTTATTAATGCCCAAAATACTTCCTTTGCCTCTGAAAAGAACTATCCCATCCTGCTGGGCACTTTCTGTGCAGTCTGAAGTGCTCTTCCACAAATGTCTTTACCACCTCCCGAGAGTCGTCCATCCAGGGGAGAGGCAACCCATAAAAACGTCCGCCATCTTTATCAGACCTGGTACCACGTGACTTCTGGCTCTTCCCCGGAAGAAACAAACATGAAAGATCAACTTTTTGAATTGACTCAGGACCTCAAGGCCGCCGTGAGACTGCACAAGGACACTCACGGAAGAGGACCTCCAGCGCTGCTTCGGAAAGTGGCACGAATTATGAGATGAGAGTATTTAATATGAGAGGGAGCATGCTTAGGGCTATCATTGCCAGTGTACCCCTTGCTGTATACTACTTTTTAAAAAATTTAATGCTTACTATAGTTTTTGATGGCACACTTTGCTTGGATACTACATCTTGCATTCGCTGAACTTTCTGCGAGAAGAATTTGGATCACTATTTTTAAGAAAATTTACCCAAAATTTTGTAGAAAACATCAGATAGAAGCAAAAACTCACCTAATATTTATTGGGATAAACAATTTAAAAAACCATACTACTTACTGTTAATTTTAAGTTCTAAAAATGGAGAATTACTAGTTAATAGGCAGATTTTTGTTTTATAAAGATAATGGTATCCACTTCTAGCTAGACAAATAATTTCCAGCCAATGGAAAACTACTCCCAAAGTTTACAGTGTATACATGGACAGTTTTATACATAAGTCAGCAATCTTTTTGCAGTGGTCCTTAATTAAATTGTATATAAATAGCTTGTACCTCCACTGTCCTTTGAACTAGTACCAATATCATACTGGTTCCCTCATTAGTGAATGGACTGAACAAAAAACAATGACACAGCTTCTCACTCCAGTTACCATGGTAAACACAGTCTGTTCTGTTTCTCCCACTGAATTCACTCAAAAGACCAAGACACGATGTGTGCAGTAGATTTTTGAGGGTCCCGAAAAGTGAGAGTAGCAGGAAGATCAGAGAAGACTACAATGTGAATTATTACTGACCTGAGGATAGTTCATCCTTTTCGACTTTTCCGTTACTCCTACCCTAATAACCAGAAATGAGCACAGAGCCCAAATGAAGCCCTTGTGATACACGGGAAAGAGAGAGGAGGACAGCCTGTTTCGTTCTGTTCCATTCTGTTCTTCTTCTTCACTGTATTTGTGTACTCTGGCCCCAATAGATTCTAGGACAGAGCTGGAAGTCCTCCCTGCACATGCTTATCTCACTGTTGGGCATGCCGAGAGTCTAGCAGGATGGAGTCAATGAAATTCTCTGGTTGGAGGACCAAAGGAGATGCTCCAAGAAACCCAAAGATGAGGGAGATCATGGCAGGGAAAGAGTCCATGCAAAGGATCCCGTATAATTGTTGATGAATTCCTAGGCTCACCCTGAGCTACACATGCCTGGCTTAAGCCTAGATAACATGTACGTAATCACTGAGAACTGAACTATGAGATAAACTCTCACTCAAGGCCCAAACAGGACACGGGCTGCCATGAGTGGACCCAAAGAGCACTGCAATGACTTTGAACACTGGAATGACAGTGGAATGACAACCATAGAAGACTGGTTGGAATTTAAACCTGAACCCAAGTGGGTCCATTAAACACTAAGACACACATACATGAATGTAACCAGGTCAGAATGTCAGAATGTAAATAAGACCTAAAAATAGGACTTAGAGAATGTATAAGATTGTAACATTACAAATTTAAAAATTACTCAGCATACAAAAACCTAGGCAAATCTCAACTCACAGAGAAAGTGATAATCCACAGAGGCCAGTGCCTCATTGATGCAGATGTTAATCTCCCAAAAGCTTTAAAGATATTCCAGGATGTAAGGTCAAACACTCAAATAATGAGTGAGAAAATCCTAGAAATAATGGAAGATAGAAAAATGATTTTTTTTTTGAGATAGGGCCTTGCTTTGTAGTTCAGGCTGGCTCTGAGCTCACTTTGTGGCCCAGGCAAGCCTTGACCTCAGCAATCCTCCTGCCTCTGCCTCAGGAGCACCAGGATTACAGGTGTGAGCCACCATGCCTGACACTGTGATATGTGGTACTGATTGCTGGTAGGTGTGAGTCCCCACACCCGGTATTGTTGTATGTGGTTACTGGGGATCAAACTCAGGACCTTGTGCTTGCTAGACCCATACTGGAACCACTGAGCTAAATCTCCAGCCCTGAAAATTAGATTTTTGAATTAAAAATACTCTTTAAATTTAAAATACAGTTCTTGATTGAGTTTAATGACCGAATGGAAATAACAGCAGTTCTGAAGATGGAGCAATAAAATGTATCTAATCTGAACAAAATGAAGATTGAAAAATAATTAACAGAACCTCAGAGACATATGACACAATAAAAAGAGTTCACGATTAGTGTCATGAATACTCCATAAGAAGAGGATAAAGGGTATAGCATAGAAAAAAGTTAATGAACAGGGGCTGAAATAGCTTCCTCAATTTAGTTAAAGACATAGATTTACATGGTCAAGAATTTCAATGAATGTTAATAAAATTTAACTTGAAATCAACTCCTAGATACATCAAAATCAAAGTACAGAAAATTAGGGTCTGTAGGAAATCCTAAGTAATCCACCTGAAGACTCCTAAAACTAACAACTGTAGTTAACCTAAGTTTCAGGGTGTAAGAGCAACGTACAAAAATAAATTCTGACTCTAGACTTAAACAAGTAGAAATCAAAACTGAAACTTCAAAAATTCTGGAGCATTGGGGCTGGAGATTTAGCTCAGTGGTTCTAGCGCCTGCCTAGCAAGCACAAGGTCCCTGGTTCAATCTCTGGTAACCACATACCACAATACCAAACGTGGTGACTTGTGTCCACCAGCAATCAGTACCACACATCACAGTGCCAGGCATGGTGGCTTATGCCTGTAATCCCAGCACTCGAGAGGCAGAGGCAGGAGGATTGCTGAGTTTGAGGTTTTCTGGGCTACATAGTGAGCTCAGGGCCAGCCTGAACTATAAAGTGAGACCCTGTCTCAAAAAGAAAAAAAAAATAGTAATAGTAATTCTGGAGCATTAATACTTGCATCATAGAAAATGATGTACTAGGGCTGGGGATTTAGCTCAAGTGGTACCACACCAACTTTGGCTGCACAAGGGCTGAAGTTCAATCCCTGGTACAGAAAAAGAAAAAAAAAAAAAGAAAAAATTATGTACTTAGGAATAAACTTTACAAAATACATAGGAATGCAGCGTGTTTTGAATTGTGTGAGATGTGTGCTTAATACTAAAATATGTGGATAAATGCAATCAAAGAAAACCCAAATTCATGAGATACACTGTGCATGTAGATTTGAACACATATCAGAGATTTCATTTATCCCCAAAATGACCCCTAGTTTCATGCAATTCCTATAAACATCCCAGAAAAGAAAATCTAACTGAAAATTTACATAGAAAGGCCCATGCTATGGAACAGCTAACTCAGTCTTAGTGAAGAAAAATAAAGTAGGAAAAATCAGTCACTCTACTTGATATAAAGGCTTATACAGTAGCTACAGTCATTCAGATAGAGCAACAGTAGTGGAGGGATGGACACACAGACTGCTGTAACAAAATGGAGGGTCTTGAAATGGAGCACATGGAAATCTGCAAAAATGGAAAGATACTTTCAACAAATGGAGCAGGATCAGTCAGACATGAGAGACTCACATGGTGAAAAGCTGTTCACTATGGTGACAGACACGTGAACTTACACGTGATAAAATAGTGTAGAACAAAATATACAAACAGAAGTAAAACTGGAGACTTGAAAAAAACCACTGTTCGATGTCAACATCCTATGACATCTTACTATAGAGTTTAAAATCTTTACCATTTACATGGAATCTCTGTATTGTTTGTTCCAGTAGTATGTGAACCTATAATTATTTCATTAAAATTTCAAGTTAAAAACCCTTAGCTAAGGGCCAGAGATTTAGCTTAGTGGTCCCAGCACCTGTCTTTCAAGAGCAACATCCAAGTTCAATCCCTAGTACTAAAAAAAGAGAGAAAGAATTTGAAAACTTTGCCAGAGATTTAGCTCAGTGGTGTTGCTGCTTGCCCAGCAAGCACAAGGTCATGAATTTGATCACCAGGACTACCACCAAAAAAAAAAAAATTCCTTAGCTGTATTTGTGCTGGTCTGGACTCTCATGTGCACTGTTGTCTGTAACCCTTCACCAACACAATGCTATGCTGGGTACTGTAGGTTTATAGGAAGTATTAAAACCAAACAAAGTGATTCTGCTAGGTATGCAATACATTGTCTCATCTCAGCTCCTGTGTACACACTGTAATGTCTGTACAATAATGAAACTGCTCAGCAATGAATTTCTCATAATGCATCCCTGTTAGAGGATGTATGCCTGGATATGTTATAATCTAATAGTTAAAAAATTCTTGTGGCTATTACAGCTTATTTACTTTTCCAGAAAGAGCTGAAATCAGCTTGTCTGTATCTCCAAAAGATCCTGCTAAGATCTTGATGGAATTGTATCAAATCTATAGATCCATTTGAAGAAAAATGTCATTTTTACCATGTTGCATTTTCTAATATTTGAAGATGGCATGTCTCTTCACTTAGTGAGTCTTACTTCATTTTTTTACTTATTTTATTATTACATATTTGGAGTACATAATGATTATATTCATCCTGGGGGTGATTCATATACATAACACTTCTCAATTCTTTCTACATTCCCCTGCCCTCTCCTCTCTCCCTACTCCCTCCATCTCTTTATAGATGTTTTATAGTTCTCAATATATAAGTCCTGTATATGTTTTGTTTTACTTTCACTTATGTTACCCATTTTATTTCTTAAAGTTATTAAAATTATATTTCAAGTTGTTGATTTTCAGTTGTACATTACTAGTGTACAGAAATATGATTGACATTTGTAGGCTGGCCTAATATTCTGAATGTTACTAACCTTTCTTATAAGTTTCAATTTTTAAAGTAGATTCTTCAATGATTTTGTGCTCAGACAAACCACATTTCCTGCAAGTAGGGACTCCCCCACCTCACACACATGCTTTGCAATCTGCTTAACTCTTTTTTTTTTTTTTTTTTGAGATAGGGTCTTGCTTTGTAGTTCAGGCTGGCCCTGAGCTCACTAGGTAGCCCAGGCAAGCCTTGAACCCAGCAATCCTTCTGCCTCTGCCTCCCAAGTGCTGGGATTACAGGCATGAGCCACCACACCTGGCAATCTGCTTAACTCTTTAAAATGCCTTATTGCAATGTCTAAGACTTTTAATACAATGTTAAACACTGGTGGTGAGGACAGATGATGTCTTGTTTATGAACTTCACAGTCTTTTTGTTAAATATGATGTAACCTGTAGATACATTATAAATGTCTTTTATTAAGCAGAGGAAGTTCTGTTCTATTTCCTTTTTAAAAATTTTTTTCTTGAACTGATGCATAAATGTTGAGTTTTACCAAGTGATTTTTCACATCATCGATCAATATGATCAGCGGTTTTTTCTTCTTTTATGCTGATAAAATGGTAGACTATATTGATTGATTTTGTGAATATGAACCAGCCTCACATTCTTAGGATAAAGTTTTCTTGTTCAAATCCATTATTCTTTTTATATATTGCCAGATTTGCTTTGTTAATATTTCATAAAGGATTTTTACATCTATGTTCATGATGGATATTGATTTGTAATTTTCTTTAATGACCTTTTCTGGTATTGACTTTGGAGTAATCCTGGTCTCATAACAAGAGCTGAGAAACATTTTCTTTTTCTATTTTCCTGAACAAAATTGTGTAGAAACAGTTAATTCTTTAAAAGTTTGGTAAACATCTGGTCAGGAGATATTTTTAAATTACACGGGTTTCATAGCTACAGGACTCTTCAAGTTATCTGCCTCACCCATAGTGAGTTTTGGAGTTCTGTGGTTTTGACAAACTGGCCACTGCATCTCAATTGCTGACCTAAGGTGCTTGTTCCATTTCCTTATTATCCTTTAGTGTGTGGAGGTTTGTAGCAATAAATCCTTCTTTCCTCCGGATATGGACAATTTATGTTTTCTCTCTTTTATTAATTGTCTGCTTTGCTGAAGATGTGCTGGTATTACACATGATCCTTTAAAAATCAGTGTTTTTCTTTTCAAAAGAACCAGTCTTTGATTTCATTGACTTTATTTTTATTTTCAACTTTGATGATTTCTGATCTTCATTTTATCTTTCCCTCTCCTTGTGCCAGGTTTATTTCTTCTTTTTAGTTCACTGATTTGTGGTCTTTTGTGCTTCTAATGTATGTTCAGTGGATACATTTCTGCTATAGTGAGGATCCTGGATGTTCCCTAAAATCTTCGTACCCAGCCCATGGCACTAAAGGATGGGAGAAACTCTAAGATGTGGCTCTAGTGGGAGGAAGTCAGCCTCCTGGGAGTAGAGCCTTGAATAGGATACTGGGACTCTACCCCCTTCCGCTCTCACCCCACCGTGAGGTGTACAGGTCTCCTCCACCACATGCCTCTGCTGTGATGTACTACAAAAAGTATAACTTTTCCAATAAACAAAGAAATGTCTTTTTTGTACACTTTCTTCCACGGAAGATAAAATTTCCAGAGATAGTGGTTTTTTCAGTGACCACAGCATCCAAGGGTGACTGATCTAGTCAAAACGCTTGAGTTGTCTATCCTGGAATTTCAGATGACTACCATTGCAATTCTAAACGTTGGTGTAGACAATTACTATCCCAGTGAAAAGTGCTCACAAATTTTACCTTTTGACCTATTACAATTACTAAATACAGTGATGAGTTTGACCTATTTCTTTGAGTAGTTTACCTGCTCAGAAATGTTACACCTGTGTAATTGTCAGTGGTTTATTATTGTTAATAATAATGTTACATCTATGTAATTGCCAGTAGTATACTATTGATATAGCTTATCAATGTCTCCCCAAAGCCTTATATGCTCCTAGGTGGGGCTTTGGGGAGGTGACTGGATTGTAAGTGTGTGATACTGGATTAGTCCACTGATTGGTTTATAGCAGGGTATGATGTTGAGAGGTGAAACACGGTGAGAAAGGGGTGGGTAACTGTGGGCATGGCCTGGAAGGGTTTGTGTGTAAGTATATTTGTATGTGTGTGTGTATATATGTATATATATGTATATATGCATATATGTATATGTATGTATACACACACATAACAGGAACTGAGAAACATCTTCTATTTTCCTGAGCAAAGTTGTATAGAAATGGTTAATTCATATATATATATGTGTATATACATATGTATACACACATATATACATATACATGTGTGTGTTTATATATGTGTGTTTATATATATGTGTGTGTGTGTATATGTATATATATTGGCTTCCTGCTGCCATGACATGAGCTGTTTCTCCTCTACCAGGCCACCGTGCCTTGGAGCCAGGAACTATGGACTGAAATCTCTATAAACTATGAACTAAAATAAATCCTTCCTTCTTTAACTTCTCGGTATTGGGTATTTAGTCCCAGCGCTGAGAAAGTAACAAAGACAATTCTTGCTCATTGTATCATATAAAGTGCCCTATGAAATGTTTGGTATATTTTTATATATTTAAAAAATAAACCCTCTTTTAAAATATAAGTAAATGTCTTTAAAATGTTTTATATTATTTTTTCATAATTATATGTTTGGAATTTTGATCTTTTGTGATTTCTACATTTGAGATAATAGCATTTGGATTATGGCTTTGGAGATTAGGGCCCAAATCCTAGCAGGGAGTATAGAAAGCTATCAAATGATTCTTACAAAGATGCAAAGAAAATCCAAAAAGGAAAAATTTCTTTTCAGCCAATGACTGGATATTCACATGGAAAGTGGACTTCAACCTAAGTTTTTGTTTTGTTTTGTTTTGTTTTTTTTTGAGACAGGGTCTCACTGTGTAGTTCAGACTGGCCCTCAGCTCACTATGTAGCCCAGGCAAGCCTTGAACTGAGCAATCCTGTATTTCTGCTGCCCAAGTTCTGGGATTATAGGCATGAGCCACCATACCTAGCATTGTGGTGTGTGGTACTGGATTGCTGGCGGACATGAGTCACCACACCCAATATTGTTGTATGTGGTTACTGGGGATCAAACCAGGGACCTTGTGCTTGCTAGACAGGCACCAGAAGCACTGAGCTAAATCTCTGGCCCCAACCTAAGCCTCTTATCTTTTCCAAAAGTTAAATAAATTACAATGTTAGCTCTAAATATAAAACCTAAAAGGACCCAATTTTTGGAAGTTATCTTGATTTGGAGTTAGGTAAAGAAATTATAGACATTACACCTAAAACCCAATCTATAGAAGGGTAATCTAATAAACTGTACTTCATTAAAAATTAAAAAAAACTTTTTTTCTGAGAAAGATATGGCTAAAAGAACAAAAAGGTAAGACTAAGAGAAATATTTATAAGCCACATATCCAATAAGGGACTCACATCCAAATATAAGGAAAAAAACAGCCCAATCTAAAAAGTCAGCAAAAGACCTGGACAAATACCTCAGGTACTAGGATGGGAAAGAAGCACAGAAAAAAATGTAGCATTTGTTAGCAATTAAGGAAATGCAAATTAAAATCAGGATATCACTATTTACATATTAAAATGGCAGAGAGAAAGACAGAGTCAGGGTTGGGGGGGGAGACTACTGACAATACCAAGTGTTAGCAAGGCTGTGGAGTACCTGGCACTCTCACAGACTGGTGAGAATGAAAAATATCACCACTACCCTGTAAAAGTTTGGCAATGTATTATAAACTTAGACAGTGATTGTATAATTCATAAATCTCATTCCCAGGTATTAGCCCTAGACCAGTGATAATTTCTATTCACAAAAAACTATACATAAATGTTCATAGCTCTATTTATAATTATCAAAAACTAAAGCTGGGTGTGTTGTTGCACACTTGTAATCCCAGCACTCAGGAGGCTGAGACTGGATTGCTGTGAGTTTGAGGCCAGCCTGGGCTATATAGTGAGTTCACATAATGAGACCACATCTCAGAAAATATCCTTCAACAAATGAAGAGATACACGATGTCCATAGCACAGAAGAATGAAACACTTCTTAAGAATAGAAGGAAACATTTTGATGATGTTGGTTCTCCCTACCCAGGAACAAGGGATATCTTTCCACTTTCTGATTTCCTTTTCTATCTCGTTTTTCAGAATCCTATAATTTTCAGAATAGAGGTCTTTCACTTCCTTTGTTAGGTTGATTCCTAGATTTTCATTTTTCTGGGTGTTACTGTGAAAGGGATTAACTCCACAATTTCTCTTTCAGTGAGTCTGTTGTTTGTGTAGACAAAGGCTGTTGATTTTTGAGCATTAACCCTGTATCCAGCAACACTACCAAATCTGGTAATTAAGTCTAGTAGTCTTTTCGTTGAGTTTTTAGATAGAGTATCATATCATCAGCAAATAATGACAGTTTAAGTTCTCCCTTTCCTATCTTTATTCCTTTTATATCTTTGTCCTGCCTGATTGCTATGGCTGTTTCCAGCACTATATTGAACAAGAGTGGTGACAACTGGCATCCTTGTCTCATTCCTGATCTTAGTGTAAAAGGGTTGTTTTTGCTCATTAAGTATGATGCTGACTGTTGGTTTCTCATAAATAGCTTGTATTAAATTGAGATAAAGTCCATCAATTCTGATTCTCTGTAGGGTTTTGATCATAAATGGGTGTTGGATTTTGTCAAATGCTTTTTCTGCGTTTACTGAGATAATCATATGGTTTTTACTCCCACAACTACTATACAGATTCAATGCAATTCCAATTGAAATTCCAATGGTATACTTCACAGAGCTAGAGAAAATAATACAAAAATTCATCTGGAAACACTAGAATAGCAAAAGCAATTCTAAGCAACCACGACATGGCAGGGGGTATTACAGTTCCCAATTTATAAAGCCACTGTGATAAAAACTGCATGGTACTGGCAAAGTAACAGAGTCAAGGACCAGTGGAATAGATTAGAAGACCCAAAAACAACTCCAGATACACTAAGCCACCTTATCTTTGACAAAGGAGGCAAACAACCCCAATGGTGGAAAGACAGCCTCTTTAACAAATGGAAAAACTGGCCTTTAACCTGCCAAAAGCTAAAGCTAGACCTATCTCTTCCACCATGCACAAAACTAAACTCACAATGGATAAGAGATTTAAACATTAAAACAGAAACAATAAGCCTGCTGGAAAACAGAAAAGGTAAAACTCTTGGAGACATTGGCTTAGGCAGAGACTTTATGAAAAAAACCTCTATAGCACAAGAACTAGCAGAAAGAATCAACAAATGGGATCTCATCCTACTGAAAAGCTTTTGCACAGCAAAAGAAGTCATTGACACTGCCAAAAGACAACCAACAACATGGGAAAAAAATCTTTACTAGCTGTTTATCAGACAAAGGGTTATTATCTACAATATATAAAGAACTCAAACAGATCAGCCTCCCCAAGTTTAAAGACCCAATTCAAAAATGGGTATCTGAAATGAACAGACACTTCTCAGAGGCAGAAGTCAAAGCAGCCAAGAAGCATATGAAGAAATGTTCAACATCACTGGTCATTCAAGAGATGCAAATGAAAACAGCACTGAGATTTCATCTCACTCCACAAAGAATGGCTGTGATTACAAAATCAACCAACAATAAATGCTGGCGAGGCTGTGGGGAGAAAGGAATCCTTCTCCACTGTTGGTAGGATTGCAGACTTGTGCAACCATTGTGGAGATCTGTGTGGAGATTTCTCAGAAAACTAGGACTAGGGGTCCCATTTGATTCTGCTATCCCCCTGCTAGGAATATACCCAAAAGAATTTTAAAAATCACATTGGAAAGACAGATGCACACCCTTATCCATAGCAGCTCAGTTTGTGATAGCTCAATCTTGGAAACAACCCAAATGCCCATCAAGTGGAGATTGGATAAAGAAGATGTGTTTTTTTTAAAAATAAAATGGAGTATTATTCTGCTATAAAGAATGACAAGATTGATTCATTTATGTGCAAATGGATACACCTGGAGGACACGCTAATGAGTGAAATCAATAGATCACAGACAGGCAAATACCAGATGTTATCATTGATATGAGCGCCTGTAGATGCAAATGAGCTCTAGAAAGTACGACAGTCTTTGTAGAATGGGAAAGTTCCAAAGGAAATTTGGTGTGGGGATATAATGAGCAGAAGGAATAAATATGATTCTGAAAGAAAATAAAAGAGCATGTATATAGGGGGTGGGGAGGTGTGCGTGGGTGGAGATATGGGTAAAAATGAGAACTAACTGTGTCATATATTGGTAAAAATTCCCCAGTGTTATGTGTGATTGTGAGATGTATATAAATTGTACCAATAAAGAATTCAATTTAAAAAAAGAATAGAAAGAAACAAACTATGAACAGACAAAACACTTTGGGATTATGTTGGGTATAAAACACCAATCTCAAATGTCTTGTACTATGGTTCCATTCAAATGGCAGTCTCAGAAAGACTAATGTAAAGTGGCAGAGACAAATCAGAGAATACCAGTGATTAGGGTTCTGGGGTTATAGAACTTGTTTTGTGTTCTGATTATGAATTATGGAAATCTCCAATTCTGTTAAAATTCATAGAATTGTAGATAAAAGTTAACTTTATGGCATATTAACTTTTGAAAATTAAAATAAATTTTACCATGTATTCATTTTGTTTGCATAAAAGTTAGTTTTCCTTTCAGACAATTATATTAGATGGAAGAAAGTGGTCTTCCTCACCTCTTACAGTCAACCCTAGGCACCTGGCTGGTATGACTCGATGGGCCATAGTTCCTGCTTTGCACAAATAGCTCATCCCAAGCAAATACTTTCCATGTATCCCCCTAGCTCTGGGCTAATACCTAATGTCTTATCTATCCTCCATCTCATGAGCTGTTTCCTAACCAGATGTTTCATGAGGGACTCCTAGGTAGCTTGGGCAGCACAGGGCAGACAGGGAGCGAAGCCAAGCCATGTATGGGACTGGGCAGCAGCTGCTGTAAGGATGAGTGACAGAAGATCCGAGGTTCCCAGGAGGCCAGCCAGTGTGGCAGGCAGGCTGCCCTGTGGCTCTAGACACAAGTTCAGCCCTGCTTCCATGCCCAAGGCCTCACTCCCCAGCTCTGCTGTATAAAGGGAGAAGTCTTCACAGCAGGATGTAGCTCAGTGCAAAGGCCCGGAGCCAGTACAGGGAAGCAAGATGCAGAAACCATAGATCAGTTCACCTGTATTCTATAACCACAAGGAAGCTTTCTAAATCGGGGGAGTTCAATTCCCATAATTCAGAGCCACCTGCATAGCAGAAACAGGGGCATCTCATTGAACATGCTGCAGGAAGCAGCAAGAGCTTTTAGCATGAGGAAATGATACCTGGCACTCCTTGTGAGAGGGCAATCTCATGGAGTGATATAAAAGAGATACTTTATTATAACTCTAGAATTTGAAGTTATCTGTTGTAAGTACTTTTTTTTCCCCAGTGCTAGGACTGAACCCAGGGTTTTCCACATGCTAGCCAAGTGACAGCCTCAGTCTATTAGAATAGTAGAAGTATTGCTGCACATCTTTCCCGTGAAGTTTGCCAACTTATATTTATAAGAGCTTCAATAACTAAGTAACTTTTACTTCTAAGTAAGTGTGGAACAAACACTCAGAAACTGTAGCACTAATTCCTGTAGAGATAAGTCCTTGGGGACAAGGGATGCAGACAGCAGAAATTCTACCTTCCCTGCAAAGTCTTAGCAAAACTGCTCCCAGAAAATATGAATTCAATGTGACATCCAAAGCGCTAAGGATATTTTTCTTTGTTCATAGTAGATGAACAGAAGGGCAAGTAAATAGAATGATTATCTGGCTCCAAACTGTGTTTTGATATTTTCAAAGTTTAATAATTCTTTTCAATACTATCACCCCATTAAATATATACACCACATGGCAAGGCTGGTAGGAGAAACACATGCCATGAACCCAGCCCATTTAGGGTTTAACTGAAGCAGGAAAATTTTAGTATACAGAAAATAATCAGTACCAGACATCATTCAATAAATTCCACATAAATGAATAAAGATAATAAACTCAAGGAGCTCAGTGTTGAAAGAAATCTATTCCAGTTGGGTGTCCTACTTCTGATCTATCCTAGAAGCATGGGAAGAGGATATTGTTCCAAGTAGAAACAGAATTTGTTCTAGATTGGTATGTGATGTGTGTCTTTGGCCACTAGGATGTAAATCCTATGAAGGTAGAGGTTTCTGTTCTCTGCGTGTCTCCAACACTGGAAGAATTCCAGGCCTATAGTGGTAACAGACTATTTATTTATTGAATGAAGAAATAAATTCAAAAGAAAAGGGTAAGAAGATATTTAAATTTTATTAAGCAGCAATACCTGTTATTGAAAGACTTTTGTGGCTTATCAATGTTTAAGAGAAGGAAAAAAACAGTTAAGATATGGGCAGAAAGAGGGTTCATGGAAAATTATTTAAAAATAAAAGTTTTTTGGAGCACATTATCATGGGAAATCAAGATATATGGGCAGAAATGTCAGCACACATGTTGTAAATATCGAACGTTTCCAGAGGGTAGCAGACTGGAAGGAAGATGTAAAGTTAGAGACAGAAAAACAATACATTTTTAGGTGTGTGTTATGAACTCATATATATTCAATTTAATGTAATGAAAACTGGTCTGAATGCATAGCACAGTACACAGGCTCAGATTGTACCAATAGGTGTAGTAAACATTTATCATAAGAATAATGGTCTTGGGCTGGAGGGTTAGCTCAGTGGTTCTGGCGCCTGCCTCACAAGCGCAAGGACCTGAGATCGATCCCTGGTAACCACATATAATGCTGGGCATGGAGACACGCCCACCAACAATCAACACCGCATACCACAATGCCAGATGTGGTGGCTCACGCCTGTAATCCCAGCACTCGGGAGGCAGAGACAGGAGGATTGCTGAGTTTGCGGTGGCTTGCCTGGGCACCATAGTGAGCTCAGGGCCAGCCTGAAC
>PVIC010034298.1:0-12243 GCA_004025085.1 Thryonomys swinderianus
TGAAAAAAACCCAAAAACTTACAAAGGGTATTAATATTATTTATTTTGATAGAAATGGCCAAATTACTCTTTTGAAGTAATTTAAACTGCAAGAAAATAATGAAATAAATCCCTCACATCATACCAACAACACATCAAATTATTCATTTGCATTTGATAAGTTAAATTTAGTTCTGCATTTTATTTTGTATTTTTTTAATAGTACTATATTATTTTCACTTATTAGTAGTTTGTATTTCTTCTATCATTGTTGCTTATTTTGTTTTAAGTGATTTGTCTTTCTTCCTTGTATTTTCAGGAAACATTACACATTGTGAATCTTAATTCTCTCTTAAGTAGATGTCATGTATATTCTGTAGTCTTCATTGTATTTTTCAACTCAGTGACACTGTGTTCTTTGTAGCTTCTGATTATTACATATTCAGAGGGTATGCTCCCTCTCATCACAATTGTTCACATATTCCTAATATTTCTTCTAACATAATCTGACATTTTTTTTTTTTGAGACAGGGTCTTGCTTTGTAGTTCAGGCTGGCTCTGAGCTCACTATGTAGCCCAGGCAAGCCTCAAATTTAGCAATCCTCCTGTCTCTGCCTCCCGAGTGCTGGGATGACAGGCCTGAGCCACCATGCCTGGCATAATATGACATTTTTAAAAAACAGACTTCTTTTATATTGGTCCTTGTGCCAGTTAAAAGCAAAACAGTTATGCCACGTTGTAATACATGCCTCAGTAGAAAAGAAGGAAATAAGTAGACATTGATACCACAGAGAAGATTATGGTTCCCTGTGGGAGGTGTCACAGCTTTTGCTTCCTAGTCACATTCATCAGTGAGGAAGTGTCATTTTCATCAATGTCATCTGTAATCCACTTTCTTTCCCCCGTTGTGGTTTGAATGCCCTTCTGTGGGAACCAGGGGAAGGGAACGTAACTAGAACCGTTCATTAGGTTCTAGTCTCCTGTGAGTAGGCGGCACACGGTGAAATAATAAGTAGGCAGAAACGAGGTTCACAGAGGCTAAGTTTGGGCCTGATCCATGCTACTCTGGGTAGCAAAAAACACCAGGCCCCAGCTCACCAAACAGCTCTGTGGGCATGCAGACACCTCCAATAGTCCTAGAGACATTATGCAGATGAAGATCCCGCTGGGCAAGGCAGACACCGGCAATGGAGTAGTTCTGCCTTGAAGCATCACAGCATGTGGGACCACTGAGACTCTTTGTTGTTAGCAGAGGTCAAGGCAGGTTGAGTCCAGAGTCCCTCTGCACCAGGAAGGCCTGATCAACTTTTGACCTTCCTATTATTTCTCCCAAAACATGTTCGCAACACCCTTCCTACAGCTCATGTTTCATGTTGATATTTACTGGCTATTGCACCATTTTTAAGAGATGATTAGGTCACATGAATACCACCTTCTTTAGTTTTTTTGATACAACATCTCATTTTGCAGTTCAGGGTGGCCCTGAACTCACTATGAAGCCCAGGTAAGCCTGGAACTCAGCAGTACTACTGCCTCTGCCTCTTTAGTTCTGGGTTTACAGGCCTGAGCCACCACACCCAGCATTGCAATATATGGTACCAGGGATGGAGCTTGGCACCTCGCGCTTGCCAGACAGATGCCAGAACCATTGACTTAAATCCCAGCCCAGTACCACCCTCTTGAATAGATAATGCAGTTATCAGGAGTCTGCTAATTATTTCAGAAATGGCTTTGTTTAAGTACAGCTCTCTGAGGTGGCCCTGTGTGCCTGTACCTTCTGTGGCTCCTACTCTGACCCTGCCGGACCTGTGTTAATGTCCCCTCCTGCAGAGTTATGATGCAGCAAACAGGCTCGAGCCAGGCACTACCTCTGTGATTTTAGAGTTTGCAGTGTCCAGGCCTGAGAGGCCAATATATTTCTCTTCTTGTAATTTGCCTGTCAGTGGTATTCTATCCTCAGGTAATGGACGACAAAACCACCTTCTTTTGTATCCTCAGGCAAAATACTTACTTCGTTCTCAGGTTTAACTCATCCTAGTCACAGGGTGCCAGGTATCAGGTATCACATCAACATTTGATGATATTCTGAGAAGAAACGAAGAAGATGTAGGTGGTGGGCTATTTTTCTTTTAAACATTTCACCATCTGTATTTTCATAGAGGAGAATCTCTACCAGAATATGTCAGCACACATAACACTATGTTTCTTTTATCAGAATACAGTTTTCTACCCAGATCCCCAAACTAATCTTAGGTGTTGGTGAGTGACACTCCTGTGATTGGCTTATGTCATTCATTATTCACCCCCAAAAGCTGGGCATTGCCACAGGAGCACATTTATTATCAAGTAGATGTAAGAAAGTAATTGAGGAATGGGCAAGTAGTAGTCTGGTCAGGTATCTAAAGAGAAGACTTTAAATTTGCAAAAAAAAAAAAACAACAAAATTCATGTGTTAACTTGTTCAGTTTGTTATATATTCATGTAAGAATAGCTTTTATCCCAGCTTTTCAAATAAGGAGACATCTTAAAAGTAATGTGACTTATGAAGAAATCAAGTAATAACAAATGCTGGCAAGTTTGTGGGGAGAAAAAAGGAAACTTTCTATGTTGGTGGGAATCGAAACTAGGACTATTAGTGTAGAAACCAGGATGGAGATTCTTTTAAAAACTAAAGCTAGAAATTCTGTTCAATCCATCTATTCCATGTTTAGGTATTCTCCCCCAGTAGTTGAATACATCATATTACAGTGACACATGTATACCCATGTTTATAGCAGTAAAATTCACGATAGCTACCACTTGGAAGAGACCTATCTGGCCATCAATGGATGAATTAATAAAGAAAATTTGACATTCATACACAATTGAATACTACTCCTCATAAAGAAAGATGACTGTGTCATTTGTAGGAAGGTGGGTGCACCTTGAGATCATAATAAGTGAAATAAGTCAAACCCTCAAGCTTATATATCATAAGGTTTCTCTTAAATGAGAAAGATGTAAATTATTGAACAAAATGAAAGAAAGATAATAAGAAATAGGAAGAATATCTTTTGAAAAAAAGAAAGTAGTCCAAGAGATGAAGGGAGAGGGGAAGGAATAGAAGTTAGGGAATCAAAAAATAATTAAGATGTTATGTACATGTACTTACTGCACACAAACCGTGTAATTATCATATAGTACAGATGTACTAGTAGAAATGACATGATTTACCCAGTGTAAGATAGGTAAAGAGGGTGCAGTGGTACTTGCCCTTAATCCCAGTTACTTCGAGGCTCTGAGGCAGGAGGATAAAAAATTAACCAGTATGGGCAACTGACCTTGTCTCAAAATAAAATTTTAAACAGAGATGGAGTGGTAGCTTGGTGGTAGATTTTCTTTTTTGCCTGACATTTGTAGGGTCTTTGTCCCAGTAGTAAAACAAAACAACAACACAGAACTGATAAGAAACCAAGAGAATTTAAGCAGGTCTTCTGATAATTAATTCAAGACATATTTGCTATTGACTGCCATTTAAATAAACATCTTTAAGGTAAAAAATTGCAGGAATAATTTTAGATACATAGGTGAAATATTATTGTCAGAGTTCTTAGGTCTTCTTTCTTCCCTTAGGTGATAAAATTGTCTTGGGAGCTGCTAATCACTGTAAAATGGTCTCTTGAAACAAAGAAATGTCAGCCTTATGTAAAAGTACCTTAAGTCATTTCCTATAGAAAGAAAGCCTGCAATTTTTAAAATGAATGAATGAATCATTTTCACAAATTTATTTGGGGCAAATGGAAAACGTGAATGGAAGGATATTCTGGATGATTTCCATTTTTGTAGGAATGAGATACAAGGCAAAGATATCGTAAATTATGTCACTTAGATCAGAGGTATGTAGGAAAGATTTTATTGCTCTGGGCTTCTCATGACTTTAGCGTGTTTCCTGTTCGTGTTTTTGTGGTGTCTTTTTTGTTGTTTTTCCAAATAGTACAAAACAGAAGAACAGACACAGTTTTCTTTATAGTCTCTCTCCCAAATACTCTTGTCTTTTAAGGAATATTGCTTACATTCTTTATTGTCTGTTGTAGGAATTCATTGCAAAGCAATCCTGACATTTGATGTATAAAGCTTTTAAGACTTTAGTGTGCTCACTTGTTTCAAATGATAATGTGATACAAAGAACAGTAATGTCTGAGGATCTCTTCCACTGACAGCCAGTCTGACATTCTGTTTAGATAAACAAGTATGAAAACAGAAGTACTACATTTGCTGCCTTATGAATATTCTAAGTACCTAATATAATAAAAGATGATCTGAACAGATCTGTATTATGCTAAAGTTGTTTGTTTTTATTAAAAACTTCCTTATTCAGAAGTTCTGCTGATTTGCAATGATGTTAACTTATAATTCCTTTGATGTTTATGGCTGTTCTTGAATATCTAAAAAAGATTAAAGAAGAATGTCATTTTCCCAGTATTTATATGATAAAAATAAGCTATTTTTGCTTATAGTGTATGTTTTAGGTTGCTTTACATTAGAAATAAAATGGCTTTTCACATTTTTCAAATATAGTACAGTGTTTTTGAAGAAACAATTTATGTAAAGTATGTAAGTAATGACCTCCTGGATTATTTGTGTTGCCTTCTATCTTCCTGTCTTGGGAAATTCTCATGATGTATGATATAGAGAGATCTACATAGATAGAGATCTATATAGATATATATCTGTATAGATTTATATATATCATACATTCTCATGATGCATATATATCTATATATAATATATATCATCCATTTTGTGATGAACAGGAAGAGGATGCAATTATATGAAGAGATAAATGAGTTTTGAAGTGTCTTTAATAAATTTAGAAATAGTCACGAGTGGATTTTAAAAGTTAATAAATTAGATTAGCTGAAGTTATGCAAAGAGCTTATCAAAATTCCAGTTATGTGTACTTCATACTGGAAATTATATATTACAGTATAAATAAAAATAGTGCATAAAACATCCATGTATATGGTGACATTTTATAATATCCCACTTGTATAATAATAACATTGTATGTATCTGCCTTAGACAATGACCTGTCTTCTTGGACTTTAGTTTTTCACCTCTGAAATGACTTGCAGATGTCCTATAAGAGACAAGAGTGATCAGGAAGGCAGGGACTTTCTGTAACTGAAGAGTTCATAGTCTTTTTCCCTTTCTCTGTGCCTCCCTTCCTTCCTTTCCTCTTCTTGGTCTTTCCTTTTCCTCTTTCTTCCTCCTTTTCCCTCCCTTTCCTTTTCTCTTCTTTAGTTCCCACCTTTCCTTTAATTTTTTCCTCCTTACCTCCCTCTCCCCACCCCCTTCCTTTCTTCCTTTGCAACACTCCCTCTTTTCGAATTTAAGCATTCTGGCTCATTTAACATGTGTTTGGGAGCTGAATTTAGTCAACAATTCTCCAAGCTGCAACTTGTTAGCTAAAAGCATAGCTAAGATTGCATCCACCTTTAAAAGATTGATTTTTTTCTTACAGTCTCATGAGAATCATTTCCTTTTTCTAAATTTATGTCTCTAATTTTCTTTCTTTCTTTTTTTTTTTTTTTGAGACAGGGTCTCGCTTTGTAGTTCAGGCTAGCTCTGAGCTCCCTATGTAGCCCACACAAGCCTCGAACTCAGCAATCCTCCAGTCTCTGCCTCCGGAGTGCTGGGATTGCAGGCGTGAGCCACCACGCCTGGCACTGTGGTATGTGGTGCTGATTGCTGGTTGATTGCTGGTGGGTGTGAGTCTCCACGCCCAGCATTGTATGTGGTTACTGGGGATTGAACTCAGGACCTTGTGCTTGTGAGGCAGGCCCCGGAACCACTGAGCTAACCCTCCGGCCCTATGTCTCTAATTTTCATCATCCTTATAATTTGACATTGCAATTGGGCAAAGATTCCTAGTACTATGTGAACATTATTGAAGAGTTACTATTTTGATAATGGAATGCATTTATTTGTATATTAAACAGGTATGTACATGCAGTATGTGCATGGACAGACATGTACCCTGCACACAAATATGTTTACTTTATATATAAATATAAAGATATAAAAGGACCATTGTAAACACTTTTTAATAGGCTTCTGAACATAGGATGAACACTTTATTTCCACTGATGTAAAAATAATACCAATGAAAAAGTACCAGAAAATCTTTACAAAGTTGAGATTTTCATTTTATTATACTTTCCAAGAAAAGGCTAACTGAATAAATTATTGACCAGAATTTTACTGTTGAATCAGGTTTGGAATAGATGTTGACCAAAGATAACCTACTACAACTGTCTCAGTCTGCGAGTTATTAACTGTACATACTAATGTCTTCAGTATGTATGGGATTATTTTATTTATATAGATTCTATACTTGCCATGAAGATATCACATGTTGTGTATATGTGCTTGTGTGCATATGTGAAACAAATTGATACAGGTCATGTAATTTTGATATTTTCAAATAAATTTTGCATTAATATTTGCTTGGAATGTATATTGCTCAATTATATTTTCCATTTATTTATACCTAGCCCTCAACCCAACTGTAGATAATTTAAATTTTATTTATTTTTTTGAGACAGGGTCTCACTTTGTAGTTCAGGCTGACCCTGAGCTCACTATGTAGCCCAGACTACCCTCAAAATTGTGGCATTCCTCCTACCTCTCCCTCCTGATTGCTAGGATTACAGCCCTGAGCCACTATGCCCATCATTGTGATATGTGGTACCTGGGATCAAATTTGGGACCTTGCACTTGCTAGGCAGATGCCAGAACCACTGAGTTAAATCCCCAGCTGAGAAATGTATATTTTAAAACAAATATCAATTTATATTTACATTGCTTTATCTTTAGTATTTTTAGTTATAGAGTGGTTGTAGACTAGTAATTTGAGTCAGTTATTTGTTGTTGCAAAAGAAAAATTTCTAACTTAGTACTTTAAAAGAATCATTATTGGCATTGCTCCAGGGTTATTAATTTGAGGAGGTCTGGGCAGAAATGATGGGCTTCTGCTGGCATGGGTTAGATTGGAGATGGATGATCCACTTTGAAGATAAGTCATGTAACAGGTTGGTCTGACTGTTGGCTGAAAGTTCAGCTGGTGTTGAGAGTCAAGGACCTGAGAAGACCCTTCCTTGGATGCTTAGATGTGCTCACGGCATGGTTGTGTTCAGTTGTGTGCTGATGGATTAAGGAACAGGTTTGTGGCATTTTTATAACCTGGTTTTGGAAGTCAGTTAGCATCAAATAAATTGTACTCTGTTGGTTAATGTCTTCACACAGGCTTTTCCAGGTATAAGGGGAGTGGACATAGTCCCTTTCTCTTCATATGCTGTGTTTCTATAATTAAAATCTTTCTACATAAACATTTTTCCTAGACCAGCATTGTTAGCATCATTTGGGAGATTATTAGAAATGCAACTTCTGCTGAGTCAGAAACTGTAGAAAGACTACCCAGGAGCCTGTTAAGCTCCAACTCCAGGTGTTCCTGATGTAAGCTCACATTTAAAATAATTGTTTAAAGAAGCCAAATATTTATTTCTTGCTTCACATTTCTGAGACATTCACAGGAGTACTAAAGAACTCTCAATGTAGTTGCTTTACCTAGTTAAAACTGAGTGGAAGTTAACAATAAGCATATTTTCCTCCAGAGTTCTATAAGCTAACAACAGAAAGAAGACTTGTCCCTTTGTCAAAATACTTCTGGTTTTCAGGAAAAAAAAAACTTTTAAATATTCCTTGTATTACATGGGTTTGGTTTTGAGGAAATCAAATCTGTATATAATTTTATAATAGTTGCTTCTGTAATGGTCATATTTTGGCTGCTCTACAATCAAATATTTGTTATTGGAATGGTTTGCCTAATATGATGGAACTTTACAGAATAAAGCAATTCTCTAATATTGTGGAATAACACTATGAGAAAAGGAGATAGTATTTAGTCACTTATTAATTCTAGGCCATTTCAAATATGTTATCTCAATTTGGTTACCATTCCTTTCACTTTATTGAACAGTGCCTCCCCCTTCCCGCCCTTGCATCCCAGATGAGGTGCTATGGCAGGTTCGTGGAAGAAGTGACAGCTTGGGTCTGGCGGGATACTTAGGATTGTGGTTCTCACAGTCTGCTTTCTGGATGAGCTCTATCTGCGTGGTCTGGAATTGTATGAAATGCAAATCCCTTGGCTCTGTCCCAGACCTGTGGAGGCCAATACTCCAGAGAAGAGGACCTAGCAATCTGTTCGAATAAACTCTTCCAGTTATTCTGAGAACTCTCGTTTGAAAACCATTCACTGAGGTTCCAGAGAAGCTTTTGTTACTTACTTTCTTGGTGAATTTTGTACAAATTATTAACCCTTGAAGTGAGATTCTTCATTCTAAAAGGGGAACTAAGCTAATCACTGTTAGGAGATTGGGAAAATAAGAAGTAACACATGAGACAGTTTTGTGAGTCACAGAATACTCTTGAGTACTTGGTTTCTATCACAGCAGCCTGTGAGAGTGACAAGGTTTTGCCCTATGTGTAGTATTAGGATTCTATGGTAATGTTTTAGGAAATATTTTATTATCTTCCAAATGAGCACCATGTCTTGATCAATTCTGATAGCATGTCATCATAGCTTGCCATCCGGCATGCCAAGCTTTGGATCTGGGGAATACACAGGATGAGGATGAATGGAAGATAACTACAGGAATATCTGTTTTGGAAGGGGATCCTAGTAAGGATGTAGTCAAGGCAGAATTTCAAATGTCCTTAGAGGAGAGTAGAAGGATATTCAATGAACACACAAATGCCAACCTTCGATTCAAGTTCTTGGTGTGTAATGTTTCATTCTGTCTTGTTTGTGGCTCATATAACTGCATTCTCAGAGCAGATCAGTGGACCTGAGATTGGGGAAGATTACACTCCAGGACATTGGGTCATTTGAGGAGTATTTCATAGCTGGGCTTGGTGGGACAGGCCCTTTGATATTTGTCCTCTGAGAAGTTGAAGCAGTGTGATTACAAGTTTGAATTCAACTTGGGCAACTTGGTTACTTGTCTAAAAAGAAAATATACATATACATATATATATATATATATATGAGGTCCAGGGAAATAACTCATTGTGAAAGCCCTGGGCTCAATCATCAATACTGGGGAAAAAATAGGTAAGAGGACTTTAATGCAAAGAGGAACAAAATGATGTGAGTTCTGAGACAAATATAATAACTGGAAAATCAAGGACTAGACACTGAATCTGAATGACTTCTCACCTTCACTGAAGAATAGGCCTAACTAGAGTGCTCAAAACAAGCAGATAAAAAATGGATATTCTTAGAATTCCAGTAGTAAAACACACAAACACACACACACACACACACACACACACACACACACGTGAGTAGAATAAAGTCTGAGTGGGAGCAGATGGCTGAGTGAGACTTTATAAAGCTGTAACCTACTGGCTGGGTTTTCTTCTCTCTCACAGTGGGGATGAGTCTCAATGGAATGATCATTGGATGGTTTGGATAAAATAGACAGGTCATTTTATTTTTCACTTAGATTCTTCTCCATCCTGCTAAACATACTATCGTCTAAATTTTCTTTCATTTTTACATTCTCTTTTAGTTAATAGTAATGTTACAGAATGAAATAAGGATCTCCTCATTCTATAAGCATATTTTGCCAGGAAATTTTTCTTTACAAATGGATTTACCAAATTTCATCTGAATAATAAGAACAAAATATCTAAATATGGGTTAGTTCATTTTTCTCTACACCTTCTGTATCTTTGTTGGTTTAGGAAACAAAGTACTGTTATAGGCAGAAAGTATATAGCAGTATTGCATGAGAGAGTACAAAGTTCCCTTTTAAAAAACTTTCATTTACATAATACCAAAAAAAAAAAAAGAGTATCACCCCAGACCTAAAAGGTGAGCTTACAGGGTGATTTAAATTTTAAAAATGAATGAAATTGCTGGGCGTGGTGGTTTACGCCTGTAATCCCAGCACTCAGGAGGCAGAGACAGGAGGATTGCTGAGTTTGAGGCTTGCCTGGGCTACATAGGGAGCTCAGGGCCAGCCTGAACTACAAAGCGAGACCCTGTCTCAAAAAAAAAAAAAAGAATGAAATTATTAAGTCTCCAAATCCCAAGTATTGTTGCTTTCATTGTATGAAGAAAATCTGCTATCAAAGATTTTAGAAAAGCAAAAAGTGGAGGTTCAAATTGTTGTTAGGTTTAAATGTGTAATTAATTTTCTACACACCTTTGAATGTAATACTGAGTTTTTCTGTTTCACACCATTTATTAGTGTGTCCCTTCTGTGGTATTTTCTGACTTCAAGGCCTAACGGGATGCAGAGAGTTCCATATACCACAATGAAGTTTTAGTTACTCCTTAACTTCCCAAATATGTTTGCACTTAACTTTAGAGCTGGATTTGTATATTGTGTTACTATACTATGATGGTTTCTCAATGGTACCGCTCACCATCAGGGGCTATTTGCATTCTTTGTTAGGCTTCAGCATGTTAGTCGAGGTCAAAAGTGAAAAGGCAGACAGAATTACAGATTATGTAAATACACACACATATAAAAGCATACAGATTTCAGGAAAGGAACAGTACTATGATGTTTCTCCAAGAGAGGGTCTAACCCTCATATGGGAAACCTTAGAGGATGTCTTATACCACTGAGAAACCACTACGCTGCTGGTGCTTAAAGAAGAAATTGAGAACACATGTGCAGCCAGGTCAATGACCAAAGTTACCCAGCTACAATTTGCCGTTATAGCAAATGTCTGGAAGCTCATTGCCACCACTTTGAGCACCTGTTCTAATAACTGTAAAGACCAAAGGTAACTGGTACCAATCTTGTGATATGATAATTTTAGTATCAAAATATTTATATAAAATTTTCTTTTCCTTGAAGGGCATACACTTTTTTGGCCGACACTGTTTATGTATGTGTGTGTATAAATACATATATACAAACAATACTTCTATAATTAGGCATTTCACATTATACTTTGAGTCTGTTTTCATTGCCATCTTCAAATTGTGAACATTTTTTGTAAAGTTTTTATTTTCTATTTAGTTCAAAATAATAGTAAACCTCATATATATATATATATGATATTTTGAGGAATTTTAAGGTGAATATTTCTTGAGTGTTTTATTTTAAAATATGCAAGTTGGGGTTCTATAGATATATTCTAAATCTTAATTTTCAGTAATTTTATAAGGTCTTACATTTTGGGAAATGTGCCTAAATATATTACTTTGCATGTATACCCTATTTCTATTATTACTTTTCATTTTTATTTGCCTTTGTTTTATTTTCGAGTAAATCACACATTCTTGGAAGTACAAATGATTTGGACATTGATTTTTATTATTTATATGTAAGACATCTCTGCTGATGCCTTAACCTCCTGAAAGAGTGAACTACTTAGTTTTTTCCCCCTGGTAATAATTTATGAGGAGCAAGAAAAATATGGTCAAGTGAATTTCCTATTACATTTTGGTGGAAGAATCATATGAAGTTTATATTCAAAGACCTATGTAAGAAGGTGAGCATTTTATGACATATTCCATTAATAATGAAATGTTACTTTCCAAAGACACAAATAACTTTTTTATGTACTTGATTCTGGAAGTTATCAGAAGAAATTTAATGGCATGCAAACTATGGAAGAATTTTAGCATTATTAATACTCCATCTGTATGCTTAAATGAGATGTAATCATGTACCAAAGTACATTTATCTACTATTTCATGTCTGGGAATAGGTGAGAAACCCAGCTTTAAATGAAAGCCATTAGTTTTATCTTCTTGTCTTGCCTAAAGCCAGCAGTTGATTGACTGATGTAATATGAATTTAGAGGTAACTAAAATCTCAATATTGCTGAAACTACAGCTCTGGATAGCCTGTCAGTTCTTAGTAATGCACATGAAAGCCAGGCACCTGTTCACAGCTCTGTGTGCTGTGAGAAATCTAATGGGGCTTTTCTGTTGTTGCAGTTGCAGATTTTCTCTGGGCTTTGCATAAGGTCCCCTGGGCTGTTCCAGGGTTATTATTAACACTAAGTACCATCATCAAGAAATGAATATACAATGATGTTTGTGGTACTTGCTTCCTATTACACATTTTTCTTAAGTCTGTATTTAATAAGAGCAACTTACGATAATACTAGATGAGAAGGCAAAGCTTTACTTTTGAGAGATGCTGTAGAATCCTTGTTTGATTCTCATTGCTGTCACTTCTCCAGACTATCCAG
>PVIC010034300.1:0-19674 GCA_004025085.1 Thryonomys swinderianus
TCTGCCTCAAAAAAAAAAAAGGGGGGGGGGACCGAAGGGTTAGCTCAGTGGTTCCGGCACCTGCCTCGCAAGCGCAAGGTCCTGAGTTCGATCCCCGGTAACCATATACAATGCTGGGCGTGGAGACACGCCCACCAACAATCAACACCGCATACCACAATGCTGGGCGTGGTGGCTCACGCCGGTCATCCCAGCACTCGGGAGGCAGGGACAGGAGGATTGCTGAGTTCACGGTGGCTTGCCCGGGCACCATAGTGAGCTCAGGGCCAGCCTGAACTACAAAGCGAGACCCTGTCTCAAAAAGCAAAAAAAAAAAAAAAAAAAAAAAAAAAAAAAAAAAAAAAAAAAAAAAAAAAAAAAAAAAAAAAAAAAAAAAAAAAAAAAAAAAAGAGAAACTACTGGAATTTCTCTGGAATAACATTAAATGTGGAGAGTCACAGAAAGTTTTACAACAGTACCTTTCAATACAGATGTATGATACTTCTCTCCATTTACATGATCTTAAACTTCTTTCAAGTTTTTAGTGTGGAAGTTTACCATGATTTTTGTTACATTTAACCTAAGTGGTACATAATTTTACACTCCTAGTAAAGGTAACTAATATTCATTTCTAATTGTTTGCTGTTACTATATAGAAATACAGTTGCTGTTTGTATATTGTTCAGGTATCTGGGCATTTTGTTAAATTCATTCTTGAATTCACATAGGTTTGGTTGGTGCATGAGTGAAATTTTTTAGAACATTCTTTGAGGGTTGGGGATTTAGTTCAGGTGGTACCACACCTATCTTGGAAGCACAAGGGCCTGAGTTTAATCCCTGGTAAGAACATTGCTCGAATGGAGTTGTTTGTGTATAAAGTTGATTCTCCATCTTGCTTACAAACATGTATGATTTTTAATTCTTGTTGTTTCATTCCTCTGTCTAAAATCTAGCACAACATTTAGTGAAAATGGCATATGATAACATTCTTACCTTGCTCCTGATCTTAGGGGAAGCTATTCATTGGTCTTGTCAGATTGGACATTTCCTTAGATTTCTTGTGGCCTAAAAGTTATTGTAATAAAAGAGTGCTGCCTTGTGCCTTTTCTAATTCTGCTGAGATAACTGTATGATCTTTCTTCTTTATTTTTGAATGTGATGAAATCCAAGAGTTGAGTTTTAAATGCTAAATCAACTTTGTACTCATCATATAAGTTTTGTGGATATGATATATTATAAAACTGCGAGGTGAAAGAATTGAACTCAGGACCTTGTGTTTGCCAGGGTGGCACAGCATCACTGAGCTAAATCCTTGACCTCTAGTGACTGTCTTCTAATTAAACTAAACTTACATGTTTTGTACCACTTCTTATTGTTCTCTAAGATCCTCCAGTCTCTTTCCTTTAATTATTTGCTCCTTTCATTTTTTTATGTTGGATAATTTCTATTAAGCTGTCTTTTATTTCCAGTTTACTTGTCAGTCTATCTTTACACATATGAACACATGCACACACATACTTGACATATTATTTGAACATAATACACCATATGTATTTCAGTTATTTCACTTTTCAGTTTTAGAATTTTCATATGCTTCTGTTTTCCCTAGTAACACTGTATACTGAGATTTTTCTAGTTTGCTGCTTAAGATTGTATTTTCTTTAATTTTTAAATGTATTTGTCGTTGAGTCTTCAGTATTGTCTGCTACATAAATTTCTGGATAATCTGGCTATGTTCTTGACTTGGGGTCACATTTTCTTGTTTCTTTGCATATCCAATCAGTTTTAATTGTATAAGAGATATTGATATATTGTAGAGCTCTAAAATCCATTATTTTTCTTTGAAGACAGTTAATTTTTGTTCTAGTTGTTTGGCCGGTCACACCGAACTTGTTTGGTTTGACATTACAAGTATGGCTTGTTTAGGAGGATCTGTGAAAACCAATGACATTTTGAATGACCCTGTAACTTGGGAATCAGTTTTCAAACATCTTTTATCCTTCAAAACTTGTCAAAGAGTATTTTGAGACTTGGTTTTGGAGGAGCAAGAGTGGGCATCATTCAAGCAGCATGAGTTTATGCACTTGTACACATCTTTCTTATGTCTCGCTTGGACGTTCATGGATGTTAACACTTGGGTTTAACACCTGGGTGTTAGAAAGATATTAATGAGACCTCTCACTTCAAGTTGGGCAGGACTCTAATGCCTCATAAAAAGACTCTGATATCTTTTATTTTCCTGTTAATCATCAGGTAATTTTCCTGCTTGTATACAGCTCAGCCTGTAGCTAAAGACTAATAGAAGCCCCTCCATGTGAGCTTCTGGGACATTTTATTCTTTGCAAATCCCTCCTCTCTAGCACACAGATTTCAGCTAGTTCCCACCCGCTTACCCTCTGTGTCCTGCCCAATAACTGAGTGAGAGTGTCAGACTTTGTCTTCATCTTAGCACACTGTGATAGGAAAAGTTTCTAAAGAAAGGAAAGATGGGTGAATCGGATGCTTACTTTGCAGACTTTCCCTATCTTTAGCTATCAGTCATGTGTTTGCTGTTCTCCGAAGCACGGAAAGAGTTGTCTCAGACATCCTGTATAGTTTGTGGCTATTAACAACTGAATTACTTGTTTAATACCAGTTACCCATTCACAGCTGAAAGCTAGGACCTAGTTTCTTAAATGTCCACTCTGACCACTGTGATGAGTGGAGACTTTAGATGGGAAGAGTGGCACCTAGTGGAGGGCATTCAGCCTGCACTACCGTGGTAACAAAGTAGGGTTAACAATTAATAGCATCCTAGGTATGTTTGAAAGTTCTAAATAGCAACATTTCTTCAAGCATCATGTATGGAATGTGAAAGAAAAAGAGGAAGGTTGTGGTAGAGCAAACTGTGGGCATTAATCAAGAGTTTGACTTTGGACATCTTGACATTGAGATGTCAATTCAAGCTCCAAGTGTTGATGTTCACTAGGTGACTGTACACACACGTGTGCAGCTTGGAAAAGAAAGCGAACTGCAGATGTAAGTGTGCAAGTTAGTGGTGCACAGATGGTACTCAAAGCCAAGAGATGGAAGTGTGTAGATACAGAGGAAAAGAAGTTCAGAAACTATTTCCTGCATTTCCTCCACACCAAGGTTCATGCCTGAGAGTAAGAATAAGCAAAGGAGACTGAGCCATCAATGAGATAGTAGACAAGCTAAGATCACATGGTAACTTGGAAACTGAGTTAGAGAATGTATCAGAGATGGGTTGGTGGTCTACGGTAACAAATCCTGTTGTTAAGTTGTGTAAGGCAGATAGTAAGATTTGATCAATGGATTTAAAGATATAGAGGTTATTACTGACCTAGTCAAGAGAAGTTCTGACTCTGTGCGTGTGTGTGCGTGTGTGTGTGTGTGTGTGTTGTCATGGAGCGGGAACAAGGACTGACTGTTCATGAAAAATGAGGCAGTACCTAGCAGGGCAATGAGATCAAGACTATTGGTCTGGAGAAGATAAGCACATGCGTATGTAACAATGGAAGGAAAAATGAATGAAGAATTAATGATACGCAAGAGAGAAAAATGATCTAGTATGCAATTTGATAGACTATAGGTAGATTCACAGGGAGGGAGCTGGCTTAGAGTACTAAGCTAAGAAAAAGTATATAAGCACAGTTAGTTATAAAACATAGGTATGGGAAGGACAGCATGTGGAAGTTTTCGCGTGATCATTTTATTTTTCTGACTTAGCAAGGAGGCATAGCTGTGGACTCAGGTGCTGCTGGGACCAAGTGGGGAAGCAGGCTACACAGAAATCAATGTCGCTGGTGCCCATGCACCATCCCGATGTCTCTAACATCTCACATCAGTATCAGTATAAGCATAGTAGCCAGAGGGGAAAAAAGATGGGCATTTCAGGGCATCAGGAGCTGTGCCAAGATCTGAAGCTTTCCCTTCTGCAGATCTACAGGGCCTGCAGGTAGCTTGGTTGCCCACTCAAAGGGAGGGTGCTGCTGAGCAGCTGGCTTTTGGAAATAGTAACATTTCTGCCTTCGTTGCTGATACAGCTATGCAAGGTTTGCGGAGGTAGCACCTTGCTAGACAGAAGCCCACTGGAGAGCAGGTAGTGGTCTCAGTGTGGCTCCCCCGTGGTTCTGCCCGGTGGTGACCTGTGAGGGATGTTATTCAAGTAAGATGCCACAGAAGAAGATATTGGCCTGGGCTCAATGCCGAGTCAAGCGTAGAGGGCAGGCAGGGCTGGGGTTCATTTTGCTATCATTTTGATAACAGAACATAGGCTTTTAAATTTAATTTTTACATGTTTCCTTTTTCTGTGGGTTGAAGTTATACATATTAGCTGGGCACGGTGGCACACACGTGTAGTCCCATCACTGAGGACTCTGAGGGTCAGGAGGATTGCTGTGAGTCTGAGGCCATCCTGGCCTACATAGTGAAACCTTGTCTCAAACAAAACAAAGCAGAAGTTGTGGCTGTTTGGACTCCTTCCCTCGCCTGGTATTTTCTTACACATATATGCCAACATTTATACAAAAGTAGGACCAGGCTGTGTAAAGTTGCATCCTGAGTTTTTCTCTTGACAGTAAATGCTGACTGGATAGAAAATCGGCATATGAAATCATGTAAGTTTTGAAGAGTATGAAAAGGCCAAAACAGACATAACTACTCTAATCTCGTCATCCAGGGATGACCATTGTGGGTGGCCAGTTTCAAGTGGCTGTGGTTCCCCGTGTCTGAGTGCTCACCGATAATCAAGTTTGGTAGAGCACGGTCCTTTCCCGTCCCTTCAGTCCTCAGAGGCGCTACTGCACTTCTGTGTGAAGTGTGCGAGGCTCTCTGTCCAGTCTAGTTGTGTTTCCTCACTGTACCGAGTAAAACCCAGGAAAGTTAACTTCTTATTCGTGAAGAAAGGAGTCGATCACTCAGGTTTCCAGTTCCTCTAGAAACGAAACAAGGCGGCTGCCAGCTCCCCGCCTCTCTGCCCGATGCAAACAGCTGAAGGAAGGCAAATCGGCCTGGAGTGACAGAACGAAGGGCAGCTCCTAGGGGACTGGAGAGGCCGGGAGCTGCTCATTTGATGGGAAAGGAGGCCCTGAGGCCTCTCAGCAGGGAGGGAGAATGGCACGTTCATTCAATTATTCATTTGTTCATTTATGGGCAGGAGGAAAACAATTGTTATTTTAAGAGCTGGCTGCAGTTTGAGCGTGTTGACCCTGGAGGTAAGCTGAATGTTATTAGAAACAAGATCCTTTGTTTCTCAAATCATCTTATTAGTGCCCTGTGGCCCTGAGAGGCCGAGCCAGTGGGTGCAGCGGAGGTAGAAGAGGTGAGGGGACAGCAAAGTAACAGGTGTCTTTCCCTTTCCCTTGCTGGCCCAGGAAGAATGAAGTTTACAAACTTTAGAACTGATGGGGAACCGAGAGGGGAGCTGGAAGAGCTCTAGAGAAGCTGAAGACAAAACAGCACGCAGGACTGTGGGCCTGAGGATGGGCCTGGGGCGGAGGGCAGCCAGGTCTCATATTTAATTTTAGCTTGTTTCTGTGTGTGTTCTAATCCCTTCCAGGTACTCACCCCAAGATGGCGTCACTGCAGCAGCGTCGCGTTTATTGAGTATGTAGTACATGCAGCCACTAATATACTTTTGGATCTCTGCACTAACTCCATGAAGTAGGTGTTATTATTTCCACATACAGAATTGCTAAGCAACTTAGTCAATCAGCTAGAGGGCATTTTAGGAAGGACACAAATTTAGTATATGTGCTGCCGAAGCGAGCACAAAGGACACAAATTTAGGCTTACACTGCAGACAAAAATCTCACTTTTTTTTTTTTTTTTGAGACAGGGTCTCACTTTGTAGTTCACACTGGCCCTGAGCTCACTATGTAGCCCAGGCAAGACTACAACTCACAGCAATCCTCCTGCCTCTGCCTCCTGAGTGCTGGGATGACAGGCATGAACCACCACACCTGGCATTTTCATACTTTTTTGATTGTCTATCCTACCAGTTAAAATTTCTTCATCATTCACCCACATGTGTGACTATTTGTACAGAGGTGATATGCCATACACTACTGGACAATCTATATTAGTAGCATATTTTATAGCATGTTTCAGGCTCAAATTCTAAATATGTATTGTCTAAAGACAAGCTAAGTGAAACATACACATACTTTACAAATCCTGATAGCTTACCCTGCAATTTTGCTAATTTCTGAAGGCATAATTCACATTTAACACAGGGTTCATCAGGAACATTTCTGATGAAATATCACATTTCATACTGTCGTGATGATTTCAAGTTTTGCAGTTTTTTGTCACATCCGATTATCTTGTCATGTAGCTTACAAGGGGCTTGTTCCCAGACTGATGCGCTAGGGGTGCCATTTTCTTGTCATTCTTTTAGACTTCAATTGTTAGTGTTAGCTTCGATCTGCTCTTTCTCTGCAGGAAACTTTTTTTTTAGGCACTGATCTGCTTTTGAGGATGACTTGAGAAATTGGGTGTCTTTTTTATTTTAGTCTTTCTGCTGGGTGTGTGGTATTTTATTATGGTTTTCATCTGCATTTCTCTAAAGCTATTGATATTGTGCACCTTTTCAAATGCTTTGAGAACCACCTGAATATTATCTTCGGGAAAATGTCTGTACAGGTAATTCAAGAAATTTTAGCTAGTGGAGTGTCTTTTTTAAAGTTCTAACAGTTTGTATTCTAGATCCTTGTCTTTTATTATATATTTAATTTACAAATATTATCTTTCATGCTGTGGGCTAGCAGGGCTGTGAAGAAATCGAACCCTCATACAGTACAGCTGCTTTGGAAACCCAGTTTGACAGTTAATCGAAGAAGTTCTTCATTTGCCAAGTGACCAGAAATTCCACTCCTAGCTATGTACTCAAGAGAAATGAAGATATGTGTCCATACAGAAACCTGGATGTACATGAGTTAATGAATAGATAAGCAAAAATTGATATACTCATAAAATAGAAACTATCTAACAATGACATGTCATGAAGTACTGATTTATTGCACAACATAAATGAGCCTTGAAAACATAATGCTAAGAGAAAGACAGGCCAGGTCTTATCTGATTGTTTATACAAAATGTCCAAAGAATCTCTTTCTGTATGATTATAAAATGTCTGTGATATGATGGAAAGTGGGTTGTGAAAGTGAAATGGAAAGAAAATACTTGGAAATAAGGAAGTTGGAAAACTTGGAAATTAGAGCTTGGAGGAACTAATCACATATGTGGACACTGAAGGCATCCTGGAAGACAGTAGAGCTTGGGTTGCAGAAGAATTCTCTAAGCCAGTTGCCAAGATGGGAGATTAGAAAAAGATTTGAAGATTAGAAAAGTAAAGGCAAGCATTCCTAACTGTCATAGGATTTACATACATAAATTTTCTTCCTTGCCTTATTTAGTTCTGTTTTAGAAGAACACAGAGGAGTCATGATCCACAGCAATGGCATTTCTAGACCCCAGGACCCATGATATACGAGAAAGTAAACTCAGATTGCACTTTAGAGTGTCCTGCGAGCAGGGTGTGGTGACACTGCTACAACTGCAGCACTCAAGAGGCTGAGGCAGGAACTTTGCTATGAGTTTGAGGCCAGCCTGCACTACAAAGTGAGTTCAAGACCAGTCTGAAGTACCTAGTAAGACCCTGTCTCAAAAAAAAAAAAAACAAGAGTGCCATAAGGAAGAGGCATTTTCTGAGGGAGCCTGAAAGGCATAGTGACAAGCATTGCAGGGAGAGAGAAAAGGAAGGTGTGGAAGCTGTAGCATTAGTCATGAGAATGCAAACAGCATCAGAAACTATAAGGACTTTGAGCATCACAGCTCCATGCAGAAATAGTGCAATTGCACCAATAATATTGCAGAAATAATAATTTGTAGTTGCTGCTCCAAGTCACTGCTATAGGAATTATCACTGCCACAGATATTCACCAATAGAGCCTACAGAGGAAATAGACTTGCCCAGATTCTTCAGAGAATCAGCATTGGATTTGCAAGGCAAAACATTCCCTCTGTACTGGGCCACCTGGTTTGTACTATCTCCAGTAGTTCATAAAGAGTGCCATAAAAGTTAGTCACCACTTTCAACTTATCTTCTGGCTAACAGGAAGTGAAATGCTGTGAGATATGATGAGGACAGGGAGCAGTCATGATCCATGGCTCCTTGGGTTCCTGTAGTCTTCTTCCTAAAAGCAGGCTTCCTAGAAGGAACCAATTTCTGGTTCAGCTCTCTTGACTATTTTTTGGGTGGCACTGGGTGTTGAACCCAGGGTCTTCACACTGAGATACATACTGACCCTTTTTAAATTTTTGCTAAGTTTCCTAGGCTGGGCTGGAAATTGTTATGCTCAAGTCTCAGCCTCAGCCTCAGAGTTCTGCGACAACTGACATATGCCACCCCAACCGGTTTCACTGCATTTTGATCCATAAAGTAGAGAAAGGCAATAATTAAGAGAATCTCAAACCCTTTCATAGTTGATTAATTCTTCTGAAGGAAATAAAACAGCAAATCCTTCAATACTCTTCTATTTTAGAGTGAACCTCAGTGGGCACGTGACTTCTTCAACCAATAAAATACTGGGGAAATGCTTCTGTGTAATTCCAGAGGCCATGTCAGAAAATAATGAGCATTCTTCACATAGGTTTCTGGAACATGATCTCTTAAATCCCCAACTTATCACCTGAGAAGTTCAAGCACCCTGAGGTCATTATGTTGGTGAGGCCACACGTATGTCTTTTGTGCTCTGGACACACAGCCATAGAAGTGCAGCTGTCTGGTGTCCAGGTCCCTCTAGACCAACGCATGAGCCAGGTGGACACTCTGCAGTCTGCTTGAATCCCTAACCGTGGTGTTGTGCAATGTCATAACACAGCTGCCATTTTAATTAACTGTGTCTTGAGGTTATATGTTGGACAGCACTAAGCAGAACACAGGGCTGGGCGGGACAAATCATCAACTCTATTAAGCTCATCTTCTGCCACATAACCCCTACCCAAATTTCGTGTCATGGTGATGACATTGAAGACACCTGGCTCTTCTCCAGAGGCTGCTTTTGGTGTACTGCAGGCATGGTTTTGCTCTTGCTATTCTACTTCTTTAAACTGCCTTCCCTTCTCATCTCCTCAAATGATTCTCACTCAATGCTCAAAGGCCAGCTTTAAGGTCAGTTTCCTAGACCTCCTTTCCCATTGCCCCTGGAGGAATCAACAGCTCCTTTGGCCTTGCTACTACAAGACACTTGCTTATCCTTTACATCCAGAACCCTTCTCAGGGTTCTGATCTGTTGTGATTTCCTGTCTTCATTGTTACACCACGAGCTCCTGAAGGACCAGGGCATGTTCTCCTTGGACTCTGCTCTAGTGCCAAAGAAATTGCTGAAGTGGGTTTTCACAGTGTTTTAGGGATAGGGAAGAGGCCTTGACTGAAAAGTCGCATTCTGTGGGAGGGAAGGCAGCTCAGGTAGAAGGAAGTGGGTGAAGACATACTGATGTCAGGTTTACTTGTCAATTTGTTTCCAGAAGTAGTAAACATCTGTGTACAAGGTTGATTCTCATGGGCAGTGAGTATAAAGAATATTTTCTAAGGTCTGTGCCCAGAACAGGGACCAGAGAGATTCTCAAATATGTGAACTTTTCAGAGTTGAGATGTTTTTCCTTTCTGCTG
Organism: Thryonomys swinderianus; assembly: GCA_004025085.1. NCBI lineage: Eukaryota > Metazoa > Chordata > Mammalia > Rodentia > Thryonomyidae > Thryonomys > Thryonomys swinderianus. The sequence continues at coordinate 9,656 of PVIC010034300.1, forward strand.
AGAATTTACCATTTTGGCCCTCTAGGTTGCACAGATCTAGTTGGTACCAAGTTGACTGCCCAGACTTGGTATGTCATAGCAAGTGGAGAGCGGCAGGGATGAGTCTGTGTGTGTCACTTGGTAGTTAGACATTTGAAATGGTCCTTCACATATGCTCCTGCTCGGTGAGTTTGGGTTCAGCCCTGAAGCCTGAACATATGGACTTGGGAGTTCTAGTTTGAAGTTTATGGTCTCAGGGTGCAGTGAAACTCATTTAGAGTGAGGAACAAAGGGTGTGCTTCCTTATGCTCTGCAAGACTTGCTTAAATGTAAACACCTATTCCCACCAGCTTTTCCAGCTTGGGGACCAGGCCCACTCTCTGGTGTAAATTCTGATTCTTTTCCTCTCTTGCTACCTCCCCTCCAGAATGCCCTGGGGCAACTCTTGAACCTTCCACCTGACTCCTAAGAAGTGACATCTTGATGGCTCGCACACTCTGACAAGCCATCCTCACATCAGGATCTGGATTTCACACCTCCAGAAGGTGAGGCCTTGTCTGGCTAATACACAAGTGCTACTCCTGCCTCCACTGGCAGTAGGTGGAACTGAAACTGTGCCTGTAGCCTCCCCTTTTGATAAGTCCTGGCTCCTGGCCATCCCAAGGAAGTAGGCATTGGCAGGATTCCAAGGACAGGTTGGGACTTTTGTACTTGGCCAAGCCAGGGGGCCAATTAACAGTGGGTTAATCACAGCCTAAGACGCCCAATCAATTTGTTTACTGAGTCATTAATAGATCAGACCAATTAATGGGCTTTGGATGGATTTTTAATCTCAGCGAGGCACCCATAATGTGAAGGTGACAATTTGCAATTACCAAGGCAACAGGTGATAAATAGCAGTGACCTTAAAAGGAGAACAAAGTCCTTCCCCCAGCCTCCCTGATGCCATACACAGAGAAGGCATATGAAAGATTGTAGCCTGGGGATGAGGGTAATACCAAGAGAAATAAATGCTTTGAAAACCTCATTATGATGGATGGAGCTCTGAAAACCCTTACATTTTACTGTCTTTGTAGCAACTGCCAGAAGTAGAGTATCCGGACTAAGTGCCAAACAGGTCTACCGCAGGTGTGGTAGCGTTGAACTCCTCTGAGCTCCCTCTTAGAAAGGTTCAGCGGCCAGTCCTGGGCCTTGCTCTACTTTGGGGGAGTACAAAGGGCAAGTTCTTCATGTAGAGGCTTTTGGGGAAAATGCTTTGTTAACACCCAAAACTCAGATACTGTGAATGTCGAAGAACCTACACTCTCCAGACCTTTCAGCCTGGAGTTCACCTTCTGAAAGTGCCCTGCTTTAGAAATGAAGGTCAAAGCAGAAAGTGGTGTGTCCTGTGACCCACTGAGAAGAAAATAAGATCCTGACTGAGAAACTTCTGTGGGTTAGTCTGGCTGACCCGCCCCATCTGGCCTCTTAGCCGGTCTGAGCTTACCTTATGCCTCAGGCAAACAGCTGAAACCAGATTCCCTAGCTCATAGGAACCGGATCCAAGATGGTCCTGGGAGGGTCCTAGGAGGGTAGCTCCTACAGAGGCAAAGCAAGGAGACGTGTGATGATGGCCCCGGCTTCGGGAGTCAGGGTGTCCATGATATGGACTGGCCATGCTTGCTGCTTGTTCTGATGATTGCTGCAAGTCTGAGTGACGGGCCTGCCCTCCAGACCAAGCGCAAGACATATGTGAGATGGAAGCTCCCCAGGCTGGCTTTCCCCAGAGAGGCCACCGACTTGGCAGGGCACCACAAGGCCACTCAGCGGGGGGGCCTCCAGCTTGCTTCTGCCAAGAATTGCACAGTTATCCCTTCGTCCATCATAGCGTAGCAGTTGCTGAGTTGCCTGAGGCCAGCATTACATGTCTTCCTCAGGCTGAATGACTGGTTGGGACCAGTGCTGCCTAAAGCATTTGTCCTGTCCAGCAATTTGCTCCCAAATATTAATACCAAGATAGTTTCAGGATTTCCAAAATGATTCAGTTAGATTGACAAATTCTTGAGAGGAAGAGGAAGATTTACAGTGCATCTCGTGTTGCAAAGTGCCTGTGATCCCCCGGGATCTTGCTACAATGCTGATTCGGCCTCAGGGGGTCTAGGGCCAGCCTGAGATCGCACGCTTCCCACACGCTGTCTGGTGGCACCACTGGCACTGGTTCCTGGGAAAGCAAAGGACAGAGGACGGTTCAAGTCAAATCTTCCGCGGGCCAGGGAGGATAAGTACCGGGGAGCCAGGCCAGTGCCTCGTGGGAAAGGCCCTGTGGGTGTCTCACCCGCGGAGCCGAGGGAAGCATGCTCACGGAAACGATGGGAGTAGGAGCTCAGAGCTGGGATGCCAGGGCCCCCATGGCTAGCGCCTCCCTTCCATAGGGAGCTCTGCAGCACAGGGACCTGAGCCTGGGGCGGACACGGAAGTAATGGCTCCGTCCGAGGTGGGGGCCTCCACAGCGACAGGCAGCCAAGTGCACCCAGCTGTCGGCAGAGGGGCCGGTCGCGGTGGGCTCTGAGGTTTCCTCTGAGGGCTGGGTCCCTTTCTGCTGGGCCCACGGTGGCTCCTAAGCGTCTGGGAGTCTTGGGCTCAGGCAAGGAGGTCCTGGATCAGAGAGGAGAGAGGGGAGGGGGGGGCAGGAGAGGAGAGGGCCGGCCCCCTAGGAGGAGACGAGCGAGGAGGGAGGGAAGCAGGGCGCTGAAGGCCCAGGTGGCTGCAGCCCTGCTCCCCACACCTGGCCTCGGGCCCCAGCGCAGATGCCGCCCTCAAGTGCCAGGTGCATGCCCCGTCGAGGGCCCTCTCCTTCACCACCTCCGTCACCAGTCTCCCTTGATGGTGGCACTTATTATCTGAAATTATATTTTTAATAATTTTCTCATGATTATCATTCTTGCACATTATCTTTATTGCTCACGTGAATGTGCATGTAAGTGCACATGCATGGGCACATGCACACATAACCACACTCAGAAAAACAGGCTTTTCAGGGCAGGACCTCACTGTGCCATGTCCGACATCGTAGCTCCTACCAGAGTACTTCCTGGTGCACAGAGGAGGAAACAGACCCAGAGAGGTCAGGCAGCGGGCTGATTCACTTCTCTCACCCCAGGCTTCTCACTGTGCATTATATGGCCCTTCTGCTTGCCACTGTTCCAACTGCCACCTCCAGAGATGTCTGCCCAATTGAAAATATAGCATCATCCCCTTCTTCCTCCTTTCAAATACAAGACAAGGAATCATAAGGCTTGGGTGAAAACTCACCTGTTAAGTACCTAGGACACATTTGCTTGGACTGATGTTATCTGTTCCCTGTCCCTCAATAATCAGTTCAGAAATGGGAATGCCAATTGAGAAGCTGGCTAAGACATTCTGAGAGAGTTCTCATTCATTCTTTGGACAAAATTTCCACCGTTGATCAGTTCTTTCCTTCTGAATGAAGAAAAGTAAGTCTTGAGGTAGAAAACCAACCCCTCTGATAGTGCAAATTCTCCCATAATGCAAGAAGTGCCACGTACAGGATGAAGCTTATAGACAACAGAGTAGAAAAGTCTTGGGTGCCTCATAACATCAGTAAGTCACTGGATCGGCCAAGTGTAAAGGCCACTGTACCTCAGGACTTCACATTTTGTGATTTAATTACTTTCCTTATTGTACGTGCTAGCTTGGCTCATATTTGTTTTATTTTCATAGCACAAATTGACCTGTGCCGCTTGCTGAGGAAGATGGTGAAGGGAGGTCAGAGTGTGAGATACAGTCCGTCACACTCTGACTCACTGACATCTTCCTATGCTTTGGCTCCTTCCACTCCCTTTGTACCATCCTAGACCACAAGATGAGAAAAACTATCCTCTCTCCACTTTTTCAAGAATGCTGTAGCCATTGAAAGTGAATACAGAGAAACAGTCTCTCCAGGTTTACATGCGTATCAACTTCTACTGTTTTAGAGAACTTCACTTTCAAGTTGTTTGACCAATATTCCATATATATCATTCTTCCCTCCCCAAATACCACTGAATTACTATGGGAGGAACATTTAAAAAAAATAATCCCATAGCAACATTACAAATCCTTAGAGTTCCATCAGTAGTGTGGATCATACAGCAAATGTGCAAGGCAGAATTCATTCGTGATAAAATAGATGGTGCACGCTAATACAACTGTGCTAATTTATACTCCATGTAGCAGGATAAAAGACCTCCAAACTCAGAAAGACCTAAGATTACAGGCAGCTATAGCTGAGAGTAGAAAAGGGTCACAGAGAGTCAGAGTCACTACAGAGTTGGGAGCAGCTTTATCGATAATCTGGTTCCAAAGCAACTGCTTGTGTCATTTGCTTTACTTATAGCTGTGAGCCTGCTGTGAGAAATTACCAGAAGGGACAGCACCACTAGAATGAGTCAATGCAGGGAATTGGGAATTTTCCTTATGTTGTGCACTGCACAAAACAATTAACATAGATTGCTCTAGATCAGTGGTTCTGATCATTGGCTGAACATTTCAATCATTTGGACACATTTAAAATACCGACGCTAAATAGTGGCCACTTTGGGGAGGGTATTAACTGGAAAATGACAAGGGAGACTTCCTTGAGTTGCCTGAAATGGTCTACATCAAGAGTCAGTGGACTACAATGCATGAACTAATTTGGTCACACTGACTGTTTTGTCAAATTTTATTGGAAACCAGAAATGCTCACACCATTCATGGATGCTTTTGCCCTACAGCATAGTTGAATAACTTTGACCTAGACTGCCTGAACTGCAAACCCAAACTAATTTGGTCCTTTACTGAAAAAAATGTATAAACTTTGGCCTATGTTTTTTAAAAATCTGAGCCCCTTGTGCCTTGTTTATACATGTATTTATTTATATATGAGCTAAGGGTTATGTTGCAATACGGTGAGGTAGCACACATCTGCCATCCCACTCACTACTGTAGTGTTCCTGCCATGGAGCAGGCCAACTGATTACTGAATTCCCTGATACTCCAGGCCAAGTTCAGTTTTTCTTCTTTTAGATTGTTATGTCCGTGCTGTTACACTTTTGTCAATTTCTGTGCAGTAAACAATCTTTGTATCCCTGACATCAAAGCAACTTTGTGTATAACTCGGTTATACATCATGTCATACATCATCATGTCATACATCATGATGTATGACATTTTTAGTACATTGAATTCAGTTTTTAAGTTTTTTTTTTTTTTGAGACAGGGTCTCGCTTTGTAGTTCAGGCTGGCTCTGAGCTCGCTATGTAGCCCAGGCAAGCCTCGAACTCAGCAATCCTCCTGCCTCTGCCTCCCGAGTGCTGGGATTACAGGCGTGAGCCACCACGGCCGGCAGTTTTTAAGTATTTTAAAGCTTTGCATTTATCTATTGATTATATTGGCCTACAGATTTCTGATTTTACTATGTCCATCCCTGGTTTTCTCTTTTGGGTTACGTTGTCTTCAGAGATTTAGTTTAGAAGGGTTTCTTCAGCTTCTATTTCATTTTAATATTTTGAGAAACATTGATGTGAGTTCTTCATTAAAGGTCTATTAAAATTCAGCAGAGAATTTGTTGTTTCCAGGGCTTTACTTTGTTGGGGGACATCATTACTGCTTCTATCTCATTGCTTATTATTGATCTGTTTAGGTTTTTTATATTCTTTTGATTAAATTTTCATAGGTCACCTGCATCTACAAATTCATTTAATATTTCTAAATTATCCTAATCTTTAGAATATATGTCCTTAAAATAATCCCTGATGATTTTATGGATTTCAGTGGAATTTGTTGTAGCATCTTCTTTGTCATCTCTAATTGTATTATTTGCTCCTTCTCCCTCTTTTTTGGGTTAGTTTGGACAAGGTTGTGTTAGTTACTTTTCTCATGTTGCGGAGACAAAATACCTGATACCAGAAGTTAGGAGAAGGGGTTATTTGGCTTAAAGTTCATACAGATTTCATTCCAGGGTCAGCTGGTTCTCAGGCTGGTATGGCAAGCAGGCATCACAGAAGAGAAATGGCATGGTTGCTCACAAAGCAGCAAAGGTAACAAGAGAGTGCACATCCTGGTGTACACACCATAGCAATGACAACAAGGGAGAGAGTTTAACTGAGTCTTTCTGTCTCTCTTGTCTTAATCAGACTACTGAGATTAGGGCGGTGCCAAACCAATCATTCACATGCAGTGGTTTAGTGATCACATGATCTTAACCCCACCATCACACAGTCCAGATTCAACTACCACTGCTGAAGAAAGTCCTACCTCATCTGCCTGAGGCTTGGGGGGGAGCATTAAACACAAACCATAACTAAGGTTTTATCAATTTTTCAAAGAACCAACCCTTTTCACTGATTCTTTGAATTATTCTTTTAGTCTCTATTTTATTTCACCTTTGATTTTTATTATATCTCTCCTTTTGTTGTGTCTGGCTTGGAACTGTTCTGGTTTTTCTAGGTCTTAGAGAAATAGTATTTGGTTACTTATTTGAGATCTCTAACTATTTTTTTAATGTAGGGACTCATAGTTAAAAATTTCTTCCTACAAGTCTCTTCACTGTATCCCCTTACATTGTTTTTCAATTTTCATTGGGTCTCTTCACAACTACATGCAGACTTTTGAAACCTTTCTGTATTTCCAGCATTCTGGTAACTGCAACACAGTACCCTATACCCGCAGCCGAAAGGAAGAGAGGTTTGATAGGGCTCACAGTTTTAGCAAACTCGGTCTGTGATCGGTTGACTCAGATTCCTTTCTGGTAGAAGCTCATGGCAGAGCGAGGATGTTTAGCTGATGGTTGCTGGGAAGCACTGCAGGAGAACAGTCCCAGAGGTTAAGAGAACAGGGTTCATATATAGTACCTAAAATCATCTCCATGAGCAACCCTTGCACATCACTGAGAAGCGTGCTTTGCTAATAGTAGATTCCAAGCCAATCAAGTTGCACAATTAAGGTAAATTATCTCATTTTCTTTCTAGAGGATTTAGGTATGCAATGAAGGGCTAAACTGAGGCTTTTGAAGGCCTTGTTATTTTGCAGTTATTTTACCAGGGCAATGATTTGTGATTTCTCTTTTTAACCCTCATTCTTTATGTTCTTTCTTTATTTGTGACTATAATTCATTTCAGAAACATGATTATAATCCAAAGCACTTGTGTATTAAAAGTCAGTGAATTTTCCCATAAGATAATTGAAACTCAAATGATTTGTTCCACAATTTCAAAATACTCATGTAAAATGATTACAATATTATAATACAAAATAATAAAGAAAATACAAAAATATAAAGAAAATAAACATATTAGCCTGCACTTTGAAAACCTTCATGGCTCGTGTGAGGGAGACAAAGGAGAGGAGGATGACCATGCAGGACCGCTTTACTGTCCCTAATGGAATCATCAGTGCTATTTACTGGCTCAGCGGAATTCTTTTTTTTTTTTTTTCCATGCAACTTTAACAAGGAAACTGTGCAATGACACTTGCTTTTGTTTCCTTTTGATGTATCTGTAGAAAAATGACCTTGCATTGTGGTTAAACAGATTCATCCCTAGCACTGCTACAGCCTTACTCCAATGATGCTTTTCTACAAAATTTGTACTGTTTTCCACATTTGACATTTCTCCCTAATCTCACTGGAAGTGAGGGATTCCTGTGCTATTTCTTCCTCCTCTGCAGAGATCTCCTGCTGTTAGAAGATGGTCACTCACAATCCCACAGTGAGAGAGAGAGAGAGAGAGAGAGAGAGAGAGAGAGAGAGAGAGGGAGGGAGGGAGGGAGGGAGAGAGAGCCAGCCAGCCATTGGTCAGTTGTGATTATGCGACATTTAACATCAGATACTACTTCTGTTGCAAGGTATAATTCTTTCATCAAGTTAAAATGCATTACAAATGTTTGCTTGTCTTAAAATCACTCAGCTTGCAGAATAAGTTACTTGCAACCCACGGAATATATAACATATTAGTATTATATTATACTATATATAATATTCTACACTAGTGAAAAATATTAATCCTTGGTATGTTTAATTTTCATTTAAAAAATAACAGTTTTATGTAATTAAAATTTACATATCACAGAATTTACAAACTTACAGTATTCAGTAGATCTTAACATGTTGATAAAGTTGTACAACTGTGATTACAATCAAGTTTAGATTTTTATTATCCTCAAACAAAACACTCTACACACAAACTGTCATCTCCCAATCCTTTCCCCCTAAATTAGGCAACAACTGAGCTACTCTATCTCCATAAATTTTCTTATTCTGGGAATTTTTTTCTTTTTTATTCAAAGTAGACCATGCTCATACCAACAATATAGATCTTAACATTGCCAAAGAAATTGAAATCCTGCAAAGTGAACTCCTAAACCATATTGGAGTGAAACTGGAAATGAACAGCAGAAATATGCAGATGATACAATAACTTTTTTTTCTCTTTTTTTATTATATTTTTCACGTAGGAAAACCATACCATGGTCATAACATTAACGGTCTCACCGTGGATCCATCTGCTGTCATTTTTGCATCCTTTTCTCATTCATGCCTCTTCTGTCTCCCTATTTATGGCGGTGTAGTTTGCCTACCATCCAAGTTCTCTGGGGACGTGGTATTGTTAAAGTCATGAAGGTAATCTGAGTGTTGGCTTACAGACAGATACCTACAAGTATGTGATTCCGTTAAAATCAAGTAAATCAGATATAGCAGTACGACCTGAGACAAATTAGATATTACTATACTGTAAAAACCATTATGTACTGCCCTTAACCCTAGAGAAAAAGTCAGTGCTATGATGTACATATTAAGGCAACCCAGATACTGACTTATAGCTAATATGTACTACATACAACAACTATATCTTCACTAGTGGAAGAAAACAGTTTAATGGTGATTTTACAGAGTTAATTATCAAAAGATTAATAAAAATTTAGAGTTGCACTGTTAAAGATATAGGACTTGGGAGTGGGAGAATACAAGAGAAACTTTGAAACCTTAAATTCTGTAATACAAGAAGGAGAGAAAACAATACAAGAAATTTTACTGGGGAGTAGACAGTTGTTTATAGAATTAGATAAGGCTTAGACAAAAAATCTGGCAAGAAATAGAAGATAATGGAAAAAGAGAGAAAAAAGGAAGGAAAACTCTCCAGATATCAGTCATTTCACTTACAGATATTTATCAGTCATTTCACTTACAGCTATTTATACATGAACGACAGAAGCATATGTCTATACACAAGACTTGCACACAAGTGTTCATAGAAGCTTTATTTGTAACACTCCCTAGACTGAAAACAAGTCAAATGCCTATCGACAGAAAGTGGATACAGAAATTGGAATTACCGTGTCATGGGATATCCTTCACTGACAAAATGATGGTCTTTCAGCAGACCCAACAATATAGATAAATCTCAAAATGATGGTGAATAGAATGCTACTAATGCGAGCTATCATATAGCTCAAAAAAAAGCTAGTCCATGACTAGGGCATGATAAAATAATTTTTTAAAAAGAAAGAAATATAGAAAGTAAAACTAAGAGAACTATGTAAAAAGAAAATTAAAAGGAAGAAGAGGAAAATCAAAGAAAAAAGAAGAAAAAGAGATTAGAAGCAAGGCAGGGGACAAAACCCCCAGTAAAGAAAGAAGAAAAGAAAAAAAGAACAAGAACAAAACAAAACATCTAGAAATAGTGCTCAAGTTTTAAAAACAAACAAATAAAGTGAATGAAAACAAAAGAAACAAATGAAATTTTTGTATCATTTCAAAGATGTGGTGATCTTCCGGGGTAGTTTTGATGCTGTGTTCACCTCCGAATGTGCCTCTGCGCTCTCTGGTACACAGGGAAGGTGATCAAAGCCTATGTCTGTGCTGGGTTTGGTCGCCAGCCAACAGGCAGTGGGATTAGGGCCCAGGTTAGTGAGTTTTGGGGCTTTCAAATTCAGATAGTCAGGCTGAACTCGGCCCCTGGCCGTGGGGTTGGAACCTGAGTCACTGAGCCTTCTGTCTGACTGAAGTGTCTGTCATGGCTGAC
>PVIC010034301.1:0-19663 GCA_004025085.1 Thryonomys swinderianus
CACCAATTTTCTATTTTTATAAGTAAAGATACTGAACCTACAAGGCTAAGTGACTAGTTAATACTGTGAACATTTTTATTATTTCCTTTACTTAACTAACACAAATTTATTTGGTACTTTTTATGTTTCAATCAGTATACTAGACTTTAGGTATATTGAAATATACTTTTCAATATACTTTAGGTATATTGAAAAAAGTCAAGGTATTTGCATTCACAGCACTTATTTCACATTCTAGAGAGAGATGTGGGCAAATTGAATATAAATAGACAAGTATGCAATTATAATTGTGTAGGCTGAGAAGTCCTAAAATCTGAAAACCTGCTGCCAGCTGGCTATAGACCCAGTGGAGCTAGAGATGCTATTCATCTGTGAGTGTACATAGGAAGGGACAATAGCCCATCTCAGAAATAGTCACAGAGAAAGAATGAATTCTTTCTTGCTTGGACTTCTGCTCTGTTCTGACCTTCACCAGGTGAGATGAATGAAGACCAACCAAGTTGGGAAGAACAATCTAATTTTCCCAGACCGCTGCCCTAAATATTACTCCCACCTAGAAATATGCTAACAATCGCTTCTCGGCCTTTTGGCTAAGATCAAGTGTAGAAATATGCTAACAGCGAGACCCAAAACAAATCTACCGAACAGTGATCACTAGCACTCAACCCATGCAACTTGGCATATGTGATTTGTCATCACGAAAGCTTAGGAAATTCTTTTCTTATAGATCAACTGTTGAAGTATACAGCTAAAAAGGAACTAATCCTAAAAGGAACGAGAAGACTTCTGAGGACAGAGATGCATCATGTGTGAAGGTCTTTCCCATCCTATTTACTATGGTAGCTCAGCATTACTAGTGGCCCCATATGCTGTGAATGCAAGTAGGTGTGCTGGAGGAGTCCTCCTTGTCTCTTCCACAGGTCATATCTCCCCAACTCTGACCTTTTAATTGTGTTTACCATGTGCTTTACCTAAGACCATATGGAGGAAAAGCCAAAGAAGAAGAAATGGTTGATAGCACTTTTGAGTATACAGTCAGAAAATCTTGACCATTTGTAACTTATGCCACAGGCCACAAATGCTTGCAGGTACATCTGCAGGACCTAATTTTCTAGGGTGAGAGACAGGAATCACACTGATAAGATTTTTCATAGATGATGGCTCAGTTCTATGCAGTCAAATGTGATGCTCAGTAAGCTTTTTTCCATCATGACAAGGAAGTGGTATCTCTGTGTCTTGGGAACTGGAATTTTTCTGTTTTGTTTTATTAAGTCATATATTTTTTGTTGTTGCTATTTCCTTAAAAGTAATTCTGCATTAAGGGAACTTGTTAGAATTTTTATAACATCAGTAAAAGCATGTATAAATGCTTTGAAGTTTCAAAGCCTGTCTTATTCATTACATAACAGCCTATCCCCCTGAGGAAAGATTAAAATATTTTGTGTGAAAATGAGAGAAGTAGAAAAATGAAAAGGAACAGTCGAGAAAAGTGCCTCATTCTCATGCCATTCAAATAATCAGCATTTCTACAAGTGTTTGATTTCAAAAGAAGTTATATCTAAGGAAATAAAGAGAAATGTACTAAAATGATTACACAGGCCTTTTCTTCAATTGCAACTTCATATAAGTTGGCAAAATTCTTGAGTAGAATTTTATATATTGTTAAGATCAATTCTGAGATTTGAAATTCTGGTTTGTAAATCTTGGGGGGATTAATTCTTAGGTAATAAAAGATGGAATAACTGCCTCTTATTTGTCACAGTTTTGAATAGAACCTTAAGTCTAGTGACTCCAAAATGTGTTTGATTAATTCAGAATAGCATCTTAAACGTACAATGACTACATGATGAATGTACTTTTAAAACAGAAAACTGTGAAAAGAATAAAGTGCTACTGGTATTAGCCAGAAGATTCCTGCATATCCCAAAGAGCTTGAAGAATTCCTGTTGTTCCAATATCCAGAAATTTCTGCCTCTCAATTCAAGTGCTTTTCTGTTCCATGATCTACACATATTTTGTCTTTCTAGAAATTGTTTACTCATATTTTAGAAATCAGCTTTAGCATTTACCCATATTTTGGCACTTTATTCCTTGTATTTGGATAAAGGACTTATGATGGTTAATTTCTTGTCTCCATCAGAGAGTATTTTCACATGATATGAATGTTTGAACTGATGAGCTTTGAGTAAACAGGTTGACCTTCATAATTTGGGTGGGTCCCATGCTAGCAATGGAAGCCTTGAATGGAACAAGTCCAACCTGCCAGACTGGTTTCAGTTTTCAAGTAAACAGCAGGTTTCTTCGGGTTGCTAGCTCACACTTCCCATTGTGGACTTCTCAACCTCCATAATCATAAGTGTCAATTCCTTAGGAAAATCTGTCTGTGTCTTTCTGTCTTTCTGTGCTCTCTCTCTCTCTGCCTCCTGTCTCATGCTGATCATCCTTTTAGTAAAAGCCAACATTAGCTCTGTCACTGATGTTACTGGGGTGACACCATTGGTCATATCTAATTCGTTCTCCACAGAATTCAGAGGAAAATAATGGGAACTATTTTTATCTTAGAAATAATCTAGGAGAAAAAAATGTTCTTCACTGAAACCTATTATTGGCTTCCAGTTTCTGTGTGAAAAAAAAAGAATGCAGTCTTTCACAGGCCTATTACCTCTTCTGACCCAAGTTCTATCTAGCCATTTTCACTTTCTCCTCATGTAAATCTCTATCACACGGTGTTATTCTCAGTCCTCAGAGTTTCAGACATGTTGCACCTGGTTCTTTCATTGTTCATCTTTACTTTGTAGAACAAGTTTAAATAATACTGTGAAGAAAACTTTGCTGCTTAGTATATGTGCTGTGGAAGCAAGCACAAACTTTGCTACTTAATTGATATGAACCAGGGTACGTTGACATTTACTTTCATAGGAATTGCTTGATCTCTTCTTTACCTATATAATGATATGAATTCATACTTAAAATCTGTTACTTACCTAAAATCTGTTATTCATAAACTGTTTTATGGCAAGAATTACTTCTGGGGCCGGAGGGTTAGCTCAGTGGTTCCGGCACCTGCCTCACAAGCGCAAGGTCCTGAGTTTGATCCCCGCTGACCACATACAATGCTGGGCGTGGAGACTCACACCCACCAGCCATCAATACCACATACCACAGTGCCAGGAGTGGTGGCTCACGCCTGTAATCCCAGCACTCGGGAGGCAGAGACAGGAGGATTGCTGAGTTCGCGGTGGCTTGCCTGGGCTACATAGTGAGCTCAGGGCCAGCCTGAACTACAAAAATCGAGACCCTGTCTCAAAAAAAAAAAAAAGAATTACTTCTGGACCTCTTTTTAGTAAAAATAACACCAATAGACAAACTTGTGCTCAGCAAGTAGTAGATATTGAATAAATATTTGGAGATTAATACCGTTGGTAATGGAAAAACACTGATAAAAATAGCATTAATAATGCTTTTTTGTAAGTAAGAAAATGAGTGGAATGGACTGAGGCACCATTTGCCTTTAACTATTTGTATCAGTATATTTCCAAACTTGAACATGATTTTTACTATTTGTGGAATAAGTTTTAGATTTATATTATATACTTTTCACCATTTCACTTTTCTCATTTCATTAAGCCTTTAAGATAATTAATACTTCATTAGTTTGCAACTGGAACTAAGTAAGATGCTAGGTTAGATATTACTATATTACTGTATTACTACAGGAATTACTTTTTATTTTCGACAGAAAATGAGAGGACACACATACATTCACATACTACTCAGATAAATTTTTTAAAATGAATAGAAGTGTAATAAGTTCTGCAAAGATTTGTAAGTATTATTATTAGTTTGTGCCTAACATTTTCAGTGGTTAGAATTAAGGTTACTTGTTAATAGAAAAATTATAAAATAATGTCCTAGGCAAAATAGAAGTTAATTCTCACTCAATAGAAAATAAATGAGGCATAATCTTGAAAGACAACATTAAAAAATTAAAAATTATAGCCTTTTCCTTTCTTGTCATTCACTGGACAAAGTCTCCTCAAGAGCTGGGATGGCAGATGGGGTCTTTGCTCTCACATCAGCATCCTGACCAACAGGTACGAAGGCCAGCTCCTCTTTCTTTTAAGAACAGTTCACAGTAGCATTTGTAAAGAATTTCCATTTGCATCTCAGTGGTCAGCACACTGCAAGAGATGCTGTGGAAAGTAGTATATCATTTTAGTTTGGCTGCCATGTACATAACTATTTAATTTTCTTTTTCTTTCTTTTCTTTTTCACACAGTAAGAAGCAAAGATTGAATATTCAGAGTGTAGCTTATACCAGAGACACAGCAGTTGGGAGAAACAGCAAACAAATTTCCTACAATTATGGAATAACTCAAATCTAGTCAAGAAGTTGAAACTCATGTATTTATCCTCCTGAAATCATATAGTAGACATCTTGTTATATGAATCATAAGTGTCGGAGAACTTTAGAATATGCCAGTATCGTGGCAGAATTTGGACTTTAAATGAATGTTTCTTCTAGGTCTGGATTAGCATTAACAAAGGATGGTCCCAGTATCACTGCTGAAAGTACATGAGTTGCGAGGTGGCACAAACCCTAAAAGCTGCCCATTATTCCACTTGAGATATTACAACTGATTATGGCAAACTAAATCACATGTAAATGAGAAACAATTACTTCTCTTAGCTCCAGAGGTAAGAAGTTCATGATAAAATGCTGGCAGCTTAGATGGCTGGTGAGGACTAATTCTGTGTATCATAAACAATGTTTTTGTCACTGTCCTTGCATGAGAAAGTGAGTAAGTTTCCTCAAACTTTTTCTACAGGGACTTAACACCTGGTGAGGTCTACACTCTTGTCCTAATCCTCTCCCAAAGGTAGTAAGTATCTCTTTATACACTGGCTGTTCACATTCAACATACTAGTTTGAGGGGACAACAGTATTTAGCCTACAGCACCACAGATAAAGCTATTCATCTTAATACACCGGATCATCTTCTGAATGAGACCTGACACATGTTCTGAGTCTTATCCCTGATTTAAGATCTGCAGGCACTTAGTCATGAGACCAGAGCAACAGCATCACTAATGGTCTAGAAATATGGTTCTTTCCCCCATTATGTTTCTTATATAGTACAATAATGTCTCCACCATATATCAGTGATATTGACCCTTTGTGGGAGCTTTGGAGAATAGATATGTACTGAATGAACCCTAATTCAAGGCACATTGAACTCATCTTTTAAGTGTATGCTTTATCTTTTGTAAAAGGAATAAAGCTGATACATTCTTAGTGCATATTAGGGACATGTTCAATTATTAATTACTAAAAACTCTCCTAGCTGCACAAAATTCTTCCTATTCTCATACACAATATTACTTCCACTTGATGAATCTTAAAGCTACAGTTTTTCTATAAATAAGTCCAACAACAAGAAATGTGGTAAAATTATACTAGGCAGATACGTATAAACACACACCTCATTAATCTACATTATATTTTGTGAGGGAGGCAATAGTTATCATAAACTACATGTAGTATGAGATCTTTCAAAAACTAGAAGTCTAGCTAGGAGGTAAAGGTCTTTTTTTTTTTTTTTTTTGAGACAGGGTCTCGCTTTGTAGTTCAGGCTGGCCCTGAGCTCACTATGGTGCCCAGGCAAGCTGCCACGAACTCAGCTATCCTCCTGTCTCTGCCTCCCGAGTGCTGGAGGTAAAGGTCTTTTTAAAATATTTCCCCTTTGACTCTATTCCTTCAGTAGGAGCAGCAGACAATAGGATGAAAGCAAGAGAAGAGCTAGCAGGATGATGTCTTTATTAGTGTCTTCGTGAAAATGTCTGAAATTTGTTTATATTACCCCCAGAATATTTAATTTATTACATATTTTGTGCTGATTGTTTTATTTTTTTACAGATGATGATTGATTACAGTATTATTCAAGGGCCAGTCACTGCTTTTCCTGAGCTTTAGACTGAATTAGTGGGAATAATTAAAGCACAAATAACAAATTTTCTTTCACACAAAGTTGAAAATTAGAGGTGTTAACAAGTATATGTGACATCTTGCAGCTAGAAAATAAAGTCTTCAGCATACAATCGTGTGCCATCTAATTCTTCTATAACAGCTCCAAGAGAATCTCAGAATGTATTTTGCATTGTGCTAACTAGGTGGTACTCTGAAATTTAGAGAGAAAAAACTATCATACTAGAGGAACACAGAGTAGTAATATTATTAGCTTTAGACTTTAAGGTGCCTGTAAAGGGATATCAACTAATTAAAAAAACAGGGCACGGGGAAGGTGGATCCCAGACCCTCTTCCAGTCTCTTCACTATGGAACTAATTCTCTTTCATTAACTTGATATGCCCTGTCACAATAATAAGGCCAAAGTTCATTTAATTCAATGTAAGAATGTACTAAGATCATCAAAGGAATTCTGTGCACTGCTTCCCATTCCTTACATGGAAGCAAAGTTTGTTTGGGTCAGTGAAATAGATAAGAAGATGCAGAAACAGCTCCAGCCATATTAAACCACCCCACCTTTGACAAAGATGCCAAACTCACTCATTGGAGGAAAGATAAGTTCTCTAATGAATGGTATTGGGAAAACTGAGTATCAACCTGCTGAAGATTAAACTAGACCTACATCTTTTACCAGGCACTAAGCTGAAATTGAAGTGAATCAAAGATCAAAATATTAAAACAGTCTAAACTTGATGTATGATAGGTGAACTCTTGGAGACCTTGGACAGGGAAAGACTTTATGAATAAAAACCTCAGCAGCATGGGAACTAGCAGGAAGAATCAACAGTTGAGATTTCATCTTACTAAAAGGCTTCTGCACAACAAGATAAACCAACAAAATGAAAAGACAACCTACAATATGGGGAAAAAATTTACCAGCTGTTTCTTAGACAAAGTGACACTATCTGGAATATATAAAGAATTTTAAAAAATCCACATTACCAGATTTAAGGACCCAATTCAATGACATTTTTCAGGTGAAGAAGGCAGCAAAAGTATGAATTGTTCAATATCACTGGTCATTCAAGAGGCGGAGATGAAAACAACCCTGTGATTCCATTTTACTCCAGAACGAATGGCTGCTATCTCGAAATCAACCAACTACAAATGCTAGTGGGGCTGTGGGGGAGAAAAGGACCCTTCTCAACTGTTGGTGGGAGTGTGGACTGTTGCAAACACTGTGAGTGTCAGTGTGGAGATTCCTCAAAAGTCTAGGTTTAGAGATCTCATTTGACTTTCTATTTCCCTGCTATGTATATATTTGAAAGAATTAAAAGATTCACATCACAGCAACATAAGTGAACAAAATTAAAACTTCTAACCCCGAACTTCTGGTGATCTTCCTGCCTCATCTTCCAAACTGCTGGGATTATAGACACACACCACCACACCCAGTCACAAACAGTCTCCATAGTGCTGAGAAGAAATAAGCAGAAGTATCACTGAGAATGTTCTACCAGACAGCATTGATCAAGGATTTACTCTTCCTGTCAAGTGTGCACAGAGGTGATGCTCTAAAGTCCACAGTCTTAAAAAGAAATAAACACTTCTGCAAAGCCAATGGCTGCTTTCATAAAATTAAATATTTCTTCATTCAGAATCAAGTTTAATATTCTAAGCCTGAATTAGAACTAGTTTATTCCGATTCTCTGTATACATTTGGAGCATCAACTGGGTATTAACCCATGTGCTACCTTTAAAGAAAACAGTGTTACTCAAAGTGATCAAAATCCAGGAGTGACGTCTGAAAAATATTAAATAGTAAGTCGCACACTTGGTTCTCATCCCCAAAAGCACCAGCTTAACAACCTATACTCCAAAAACCTAGCATACAAACAAACAAACAAAAACTTGGTGAAAATTTCCGATGAGGAAGAACTAGTTCTTCACAGAAGCTAAAAGTTATGAAGAATCACATTGAAATGAGTAATAACCATTAGGTTCAAAATGAATCAGCCCCTCCTTCTGACTTGCACAGATACTGACTTGGAGAAAAACATCAACTTGTAGCTGCTCCTTTGTTTCAGAGAAAAGAGTAAAATATGACACCAAAGTTCTGGCTTTTCTAGAGGCTTTCAGAAGGACAGATTTCAGTCTCACCTTAAAAAAGAAAGAAAATCCAATCATGTGCTACAAAAGATGAATCTCAACATCATGCTAAATAAATAAACCTCTCACAGAAAGACAAATAGTGTCCAATTCTCTTTACCAAGATATTTTCATCATTTTAAGCTTTTGCAGAAGAAAGTAGGATGGTAGTTTCAAGTGGCAACAAGAAGGAAGAAACAGGATGTTGCAATTTGATGAGCACTTCACTTAAAGAAAACAAAGAGGCTCTGGAACTATGCCGTGCAACTGTGAATCTGTATTAATAATGATATGATTCCCTTAAACATTTTTTGAGATAAATTTCATATTACTGAATATTTTTTGCTACAAGTTTAAAAAGCTTTTAGAAAAGTCACGAAATCTAGTAAGTCAATGGAAAATTAATTATGACAGTGTAATAAAACCTATAAGAAGTGATATAGACAGTGATATGGAGAACAGAGAACTAAATAAAATTTTCTGTATCGATGCTAAGTTTTGGAAACCCCGTTTTCCCATGAACTCCATCCAGATTACATACCTATTCATTTACTGTTGCCTCCATGCTGTAGTGGTTTCCACCCTCAATTTTCTGGTCTCGATATCAATCATGCTCATATATAACCTGAAAAGTGAAAAATGGCCCATAGGCATTTCTCAATCCATTCATGTTGACATATTATAATGAAAGCTCAACCTTTGTCAACTTAAACTGACACATCTCCATAAGCCATCTCCAGATATAATGGCAAGAAGCTCATAATCATACCTAAAATGATGCAACTCTCTGTATACAAGTGGAAATGCCCTAATTTCATCCCCAGAGTATAAGACAAACCTTTACCCTGGGTGATATTAAATCTTCTCCTGGCATTCCAGAAGTTAAATAGTAAAATACACATTCAACAAAACTTACTTACTAATGTGAAGTTGGCCAATATTACTTTACAAGAAAACAAAGATATCTGTCCCATATACTGTACATGCACATATCCACAACCACACTAGCAAAAAAGGAAGTAAATACCCATCATGACTGCATTCTTCATTTCTGTCACTGGCCACATGTTCATAGCTGATATTTATAACTATTTCCTTCTACAGTAGATTCTATATTCAATTGGACTTTTTAATTTTGACATTATTTATTCTCTCTATGCAGCAATAGGGAATATTTTTCTATTTCCTGATTTATTCAATCTCCTTTCTTATTCATTAAATTTATTTTATCGGTATATTCTATATACACATTATGAACATAATCAACATTGAGAAATTCTACCTGTACATGACACATCTTAATTCTCATTTTTTCCCATTCCCCTGCCCTCCCCCCCATAATTCCCCACTCCCCATGTTCATAAGCTTTGTTTTCTTTTTATTACCATCTTTTTTTTTTTTTTTTACAAACACTTCACTTGAGGTCTGTTTTCTTTATCTGGTGTGGTTATGGATATCTTCATTCTTGAAGTTTTAGGGACTTTGTCATTTTATCTGCATTGAGTAATAGTTTTCTCATTGACCTCAATAATAGTACATGAAAATGTTATGGGAGAGATTAGGGGAACTTCTGCCCTACAAATGTGTTCTTTATTACTTCCATTGTGGAGGAGTACCTCAATTTTGTCTTGGTAGTCTGTCTAACCTTGTTTATGATGAGGCATGAGGAACCCGAAATGATTAAGGAGTCTAAGCTTTAAATTCAATAAAATCATTGTTGTTCCTCCTGGAAAAAGCCTTTATCTGTCTTTGACCAGCAGAACATAAGATCACAGGAACAGAAAGCAAGAGTTTTGCTAGTGGGTCACAAGGGGCAATGATGAGCCATATGATTTTCATTTCCATTCTTTAATTCCTGCTCTCATGTATCCTGGGTGTGGGAGAAGCAGTGTCATATACTCGACTCTGACTCAGAGAATATACAACCTTCTAGCAAATGTTGCCCTCTGCAGCCGAATGTTGCCATTTAGCTGGTGATGTAAAATTGTACCTTTGAAAGGCTGTACAACCGTTCTATCAATACAGCTATTGGTAAATTGTTGGCAATTGGTGAAGACAAGGAATTCATGAGCAGGCTTTCACAGTAGCATTTCTTTGGCTGGGAGATGCATTGTTTAATCAGGAACAATGCTAGGTAGAACACCATGATGGTGGATGAAGTGGATTCTGTACCTCCATGGATAGTAATCTAGGCAGAAGCATTACATGTAGGGAAGGCAACTTCATATATAATATAAAAGTCTATACCTATTAGGAAAAGGGTAGTCCTCCCCATGATAGAATGGTTCCAATATAATCAGCTTACCACCAGGTAGCAGGCTGATTCCTCCAGGCAATGGCACCATATCAGGAACTTGGTAGTGGTCTTTGCTGCTAGTAAATTGGGCAGTTAGCAGTGACTTTAGCAAGGTCAGACTTAGTTGGAATCGATGTTGCTAAGTCCATGCAATACACCCATTCCTGCCATCATTCCAATTTTCTTCTTTATACTGAATTACAAAGGAATTCAAAGATAAAAGATCAAAACTATACCAAATGGTGCTGCAAAATCAGGTAGCAATATTAAAGATACTATGAACTTTAACCTTTACCTTATGCCACATTCAAAATGTGCATGAAAGAGAACACAGTTATAAATCCAGGAGAGGGTATCACAAACTTTCCAGTAGAAACATGTGAGGAAAATCTTTGTATGCTTCATTTAGGAAAATATTTCTAAGATGTGATATATAAAACTAAAAATCATCAAATAAGGCTAATATATTGACAATCAACTGTGTTTTAAAAGTTTCTTTGGGTTGTAGCATTAAGAATATAATGCTATATTGCAGAATATAATGCTATATTGCAGGATATAATGCTATATTGCAGAACATATACATGAGACATTTCTGTTCAGAATATTTGAAGAACATTTGTAACCTAATAATAGAAAGTCAAATCTCATTTTTAAAAATTCAGAAGTCTTGATGAATTATTTTACAAAGGAATTCACACTATGTCCTCCAGATTCTCTTAATAGTCTCGGAAGTATTATGCTTAGAATGTTCCCTCAAGAAGGCCTATATTTAGATAGATATTTAATTGGCTCTCAGATAAACACAAATCATTAGTAGAACTGAGGAGTGAATGCTTAATCTTTTTAGCAACTCAGGTTAATATAAATCAAATAATGAAATAACAGAAAAAACTTAATGAGTAGTGGAGTTATGTAACTTTATTTAATATTTTAATGTATGGAGTATCTTTATACCTCTTCATAAAAAATTCATTTCTAGATATTTAAAAGTGGTAGAAAAATATTTTAAAAATAGTAGTGTATCACTGTTAATCTCATAATGCCATGGCATTTGGTGACAGTGAAGTAATTGATTTAATTCTATATTTACCCTTTTTTTTTTTTAAGTTTTACTTACCTTGGAAACTAAAACTGTCCAAATTATACTGGAGTGGAACATAGGAGATTTAGGGTTATTTAAGGAGACATTAAAATTGAAAGGCCAACGAATAATTGTCTTTTTTAAAGTATATGTTGCATGGAGCAGTGAACTTATGTCATGATTCATAATTTATGTTTCATATAACCATAATTTCCAAAAGGATTAGTGACTTTTAGAACAATATTGAAAATTACAAAGCATATGGGTAGTAATAAACAGAGGGACATGCCCTGTATTATGTCTTTTTTCTTTTCCAAAGTACTCATTTTGTACACACATGGAATATACACTGTGGGTGAGACTCAATGGCTACTGACTGGGGAAAAATCTAATCAGTTTACTGTTTACCTTCAACTATGAAGAACAATATATAATTTTTATTTCAATGAAAAGGAAAGATTTGAATATGTAAAGTACAAGTATGTACTTGGAAAGTTAGACTGAAGCAAGGAGAGCAAGTGAAGCATGAATGTAAGTGTAGCAGATACCTAAAAATTAGCTTATGTCTTAAAAATAATCCCTTTTGCTTATAGGCTTACATCGTGGTGTTTTTCCTCATTACTATCAGAAAACAAAGAGTAAGATGCTGGAGGGTGAGACTATGATTAGAAAAGATTCAATAGGTTTTGATGGGCATTTGCATCTAGTGAGGCATCCTTTCTGTGTCCAAATTGCATGGATGCTGAGCATTGTTAGAGGAATGACAGACTAAATAGGGAATTGAACAGTATGCAAAGAAAGTCAGAATCCATCCATCTGGAATGAGCAAGCCAAGGCAAGAACTGCTTTATGATCTGCAATTTAGATGCTGAACATGAAGTTCCTTCTTAAAACAAAACATATCTTGATCTGAAAATTCCAGCAAAGCACAGATGTAGCTAACATCATGCTAACATTGATTCTCTGGATCGTTGCTCATGGAACAGCAGTAACAGCTTTCTAAGTTAAATGTTAAGCATCTGGATGGTATTTATTGTTCCACTGAAACACAAAATTAGAATTTTAAGTTTATTGATCAAGTTGACATTGATGAATGACAGGAAACTGTGAAAGGTAAAAATTATACAGAAAACTAAACATTAACGCGGTTGAGAAGTGTATTTTTTTTATTAATCCACTAATCCTGTTCTAAGTAAAGGCATGACAGATTATTCCCAAAGCATTTCTGTAGATATTCCTATGCTGACATTTATTTTATTTTATTATTATTTTTATTCTTTATTTTTGAGACAGGGTCTCGCTTTGTAGTTCAGGCTGGCCCTGAGCTCACTATGGTGTCCAGGCAAGCTGCCGCAAACTCAGCAATCCTCCTGTCCCTGCCTCCCAAGTGCTGGGATTACAGGCGTGAGCCACTGCGTCCGGCACTGTGGTATGCGGTGTTGATTGTTGGTGGGCATGTCTGCATGCCCAGCATTATATGTGGTTACAGGGGATCGAACTCAGGACCTTCTGCTTGCGAGGCCGGCGCCGGAACCACTGAGCTAACCCTCCAGCCCATATGCTGACATTTATTTAAACATGACTACAAAAGAGTGTGCTGGAAATGGAAAGTACAGTATTAAGTCCACTGTGTGTCAAACATTCAGCTGAAACATTTTCAAAAACTAACATTTATGCTTTTGCACAGCAAGCATATTCATCTTTATCCTTAATAAATTACAAAATTAAATTCTTCACTACGTGAATCATCTGAGATCAGAAATATGGTTAGTTAGCTAACTTGCAATTGAATTGACCTATCTTATTCCAGAGACTATGTCTTTGCATTCCGAAGTGTGCTGTAAGAAATGTGATTAGCAGCACTTCCAGACAGCAACTCATCTTCTCTGATGAACTACAGCTCTCTTAGCTAAAGTTGGACTTTGAATCTCTAAAACACCCTCCATAACCCTTCCACCCAGAACATGCACAGAAAATATGGTTGAAGATGTGAAAGGCTAAAATTACCGGTCATTGTAGTACTGTGATTGAAGGGTATGCAAACAGTCTACTTGTACTAAGATATATCCCCCTCTCAATTGTTGGGGTAGCTGAAATCCCCAATAATAAAAATGTTTAAATGTCAGAAAGAAAAATGTAAGACATAATTTCTTGGATAAAGCCATACTGCAGCATGTAAGTAGAACAAATCAAAGATTTATTAATATTGAGTAAAATAAGATGCTGATGATATAAGAAAAAATAGGTCTTAAACAAAGGTTGACTTTTATTATTATAATTCTCTCAGGTTTGACACTAATTGGTGTACACAAGACAAAATATAGTGTTCGGTGCCAGATATGATTGTCTCAGGACTAGCTTTGTAACACGCTAGCACTGGGACTTTTGCTATATTTTGTATTTCATGTGCATTAAAATCTATCATATTATTGTTATTTAATTCACATAGCCCCTTTTATTTTTCATGAAGATTTAAACTTTTAAAAAACATATTTCCTTCTACAGTTACATTTCTGGAACATTTCTTTTTTGGCATTCATTCATTTTCCGATCTAATATCATTTTTTCTGAAGTATTTCTTTTATATTTCTTGTAATAGGAATTGGAATTTTTTTCTCTAAAAATGTCAATTTTCACTTCTGAAAGATGTTTACTGAACATAGAAATCTAGAATAACTTGCTTTCTACTTTTATTGTAACAGTGCTTCAAAGACGTTGTTCTACTGACTCATAATTGCATTATTCCTAACAAGAAACTTCTATAATCACTTAATTTTTCTGTATTATGTTCTTTTCCTCAAGATGCATTTAAGATTTTTTACTTTATAAGTAATTTTGACCTATGTAACTTTGGTATACTATAACGTATTTAATATACTTTCATTTATGTTTCTTCTGCTAGTGTTGTGTGGAAATTCTTAAATTTGTGAATCTATAATTTTCATCACATTTCAATATTTTGGTGATTACTACTTATTTTTTTCTTACTGTGTCTCATTTAGGAACCCAATTTAAAACTCTACAAGGCTATTAGTTTTCTCAAAATTCATTGTTGTATGAGTCATTTTTTTATATTCTGACTCATTTATGATATTTTTCTAGGCCTCTCCTTTCAATTTCATTATCTTATACTGTAATTCTTAATTTGCTTTTAATGTCATCTAACACATTGTCGTTTTCATCACTAAAAGTGACTTAATGCTTTGCCTCTCTGATAATTTTTGAGTGTTTTGAAAAGTTAAAAGTATAAAATTGGCATTTTGTATAAAATTACTCAATTTTCTCCATAACTTACTTTTAGAATATTTGGAAATTTTAATTTTTATTCTATCTTCTTAAAAGAAACCCCACATCCATTTATAGTCTCTCTTCATAGTCTACCCCTCCTACCTTTAGTGTCCCTTTTTACACATACTTAACAACCACCCGTGATCTTTATTATAGTGCTGCATATATTTTCAACATATGGAAGGGATATAGTTACAAAAATTGTTTTAAGGTCCTTGTCTGTAGATTCTAATACCTATTTCAGTTCGCATCAGCAACTGTTTTTTTTGTGTTGTCACCAAACTCACTATGCAGCCCAGGCAAGCCTCGAACTCAGCAATCCTACCTCTGCCTCTCTGAGTACTGGGATTACAGACGTGAGCCATCACGCCCAGTTGTGTGGTGTGTGTGTTTTCATTTAAGCAACCTTTGTTTTTAATTGAAAGACAGCTGGCGCAAACTGTGTTGTATTACTTCGTGTTTCATTACCTCTGTGAATCTGGTCTGTCACCTATTTAAGCGACTCATTAAGTATGATCCTTGTGGATCTTGTTTTTAAGACGTCAGGTTACCCTAAAGCAGTTTTCAGTCCAAGGTTAACTACTATCAACACCACTGCAAAACTCCTCTGAGTACTATACCCAATAACTAAGGATGAAGTTTACATTTTGGGAAATTTTCTCAAGAGTTGTGGCCCAGCACCTTCGCTCAATATTAAACAAACACAATAACCTGCCGAACTTGGGAGTTTTCTCTCTGATCAGATGTCTCCCTTCTCCTACCTTCAGAAGTCAGCATTGCCGCTCCCGGAGTCCAGTTTTAATTCGTCACCGGAGGTGTTTAGTTGGGCTGTGTTTGGTCGCAACTTCTTAAAAACTTTAAAAATTATTACACTTCCTATATCCTCCAAGATCGGTATTTTCTTTCCATCTCCGAAAGCCGCAGCTTGCTCTTGCAGTAGTATTAAATATTTTAAAGTATGAATTGTATTTTCTCTGAAATCGTAACTCAAGGATTTCTTTCCCCTCTTACTCAGATAATAAAAAAACCAAGAAGCTGCCTAAAATGAGGAGTTCAAGTCGCGCTTCCGGTTTACAGCACCTCCCTGGCCCTGTCGCGTAAACCCGCCACAGCCTCCAACAACTGCGCCTGCGTCAATTTTCGGGAGAAGAATCTGTTACTACCAATCAGAGTGCAGAGTGTTCCTCAATTCCCGCCCACTGGCCCAGCAGCCAATCACTTGCGTTGGCGCGAAAGCAAGGGTGACTCCAAAACAGAAAGTAGCGGAGCGCGGCGCGGAGATGGAGGTAACGGAGAGCAAAGCAGAGGAGGAGGTAGCGGCGCGCGGCGGGGAGATGGAGGTAGCAGAGAGCAAAGCAGAGGAGGAGGCAGCGGAGAGCGAAGCAGAGGAGGAAATAGCGGAGAGCAAAGCAGAGGAAGAGGCTCGTGAGTAAGTGTTCGCTAACGGGCGGATTTTGCAGTATCGAAACGTGTCTTGGTCGTTGTCAATTGACTCTGACCCCAGTCTTAGTGCCTGAGGTGACTCTTGTCTCGCTCCCGGAGCCACCTCCGCGGAACTCTTCCTCACCACCCGCCTCCAGTCACAGCGTTTTCCCGTTGTGAGTCCCAAAAGGGGGCCGTTCCCTCCCTGTCTGTCCACAGCACCGTTGCAACCTGAAAGTTTCCACTTCCAGAAGACACCCCAGAAGGGTCTTTTAACATTTCGGTGTGACTTCTGCCGAAAATTGCTTTCTAGGGAGCTTGTTTTTACCCCTTCCCGGCCCCCTAGTGGGTTGTTGGTGTTTCTAAGCAGGAAATTCCTCGGGACCAGACACCGAGCCCTCTGCCCTTCACCTTATTAATGATTCAGGGAAGCAGGTATAACTCCCAGCCTGTTAGAAACCTGAAACACGAGTTGTATTTTTTTTTTAAATCCAAGAATAGCCGGGCGTGGTAGCTCACGCCTGTAATCCCAGCACTCGGGAGCCAGAGGCAGGAGGATTGCTGAGTTCGAGGCTTGCCTGAGCTACATAGTGAGCTCAGAGCCAGCCTGAACTACAAAGTAAGACCCTGTCTTAAAAAAAAAAAAAAAAATCCACGAATGAATTCTAGAATAAGGGAGACTAAGAGCAGGAAAAGTTTATTGAGAAAAAAAGTTTCTGCCTAAGAAGGACAGAAGGGGAACCCGAAAGTGGGTGACTGGGGACCCGTTTTCTCATGGGTGAGGCAGGTTTAAGGTGAGACAAAACTGTACTCAACCATAACATTGTTAAGTACAGTCGCTAAGTAATATTGATTGAAGGAGAATCCAATAGAAAATCAAATCATGTAACAAGCTACAAGAGTTTCCAGTGGGGGATGTTTCTTGGGAGGATGGGCGAAGACCTTGGTGCCTCCCCTCCCAGGCAATTGTTACTGATTTAGAATGTCAGTCATTTCTATTTATCCTGTACTAACCTGGTTTCTCTTTTTGAAATGCTAACCTTTAGTGATTGTATTTTTGTAAGATACCTAACTCACTTACCCACCCACAGCATTAAGACCCTGCTCAAGAACCAGTGCTTTCTGCCAGGAAGGCTCCCAGGTTTCATCAGGTTTTTTCCCTTTCCAGAAACATTTCTCTTCCTGCTTTCAGACCTTAGGTTCTTCAGTGAAACATTCGCTATTAAAGTTAAAGCCCCTTTATTCCTTGCGGGGTACTTGATGACTACTGTGCATATGCTCCATGCACAAACCGATCTCAGTCCCTGGCTGTAGGCTTCTCAGGCCGTGGTGTATGTTTTCAGAGCGATAGTCTCAGCACTGATACCCTCATCTTCGTACATGAATGTGCCCACAGGAGTCTTCAGTCTCCTTTGTTCTTCCAGGATCCTGGCTCAGGTGGCAACTGTCTTAGAACCTATAGGGCTACAGGAAGAAGCAGAGCTGCCCGCCGAGATCCTGGCCGAGTTTGTGAGGGTATGTACAAGATGGGAGCTGGCTCTTCAGAAGTGAGGGGGCGGGCCTGGGACTTCTTCTGGAAATGGATGATAGCAGTAATGAAGAACTAAGTGGAAGGCAGCCTTACTGGCCAGTAGTACAAGGAGGTGGGGATATCTCTGCCTTTTCCCTTCCTCTGAATAGAACTCTCGGAAAAAGGACAAACTACTCAGCATCCAGCTTCAAGTAGTAGGCCTTTTACAGAACTTCTTGGCTCAAGAGGACACTGCCCGGGGCTTGGACCCCTTGGTTTCTGAAGACACAAGCAGTGAGTAGGCAGGGAATTGGGAATGGGTGTGGCCTAACGGTGCAAGGACAGAGGATGTGAGTGAGCTCTTCTGTCTGTTGGGAGGCAGCTACGGGGCTACCTTACTCGTGCTTTCATTTCTCATGGTTCATTTTAGGGCAAAAGGCAATTGCAGCCAAGGAGCAATGGAAAGAGCTTAAGGCTGCTTACCAGGAACATGTAGAAGACATAAGAAGTTCTGTGACTGAGGCCTTGTCCCGAATGGAGGAGGTCCGAATGAAGGTTGTGCAGCTCCAGAAGGCCATTAAGAAGTTCCGGACCAAGGTACACTTAGGAAATTTGACAGGGAGAAACAGGAAGAGAAGGAGAAGGGAAAAGATAGGTAGGCTGAGTTGGAGATCTGTGCTTTCTCCAAAACACAAGAACAAAATGCAAAACTAGGGTAATTTTTTCCTTGTCCCTCTTCTCTACTAACCACAGAAACAAATGGTCATGGAGGAATTCCAGCGAGCCCAGCAGCACTGGGAGCTACAACAGGTGGGTTTTTCCTTTCCTGTAGACCTATAGTCCTACTTGAATTCACTGGGTTCCCCTTTCCATCAGTGAGTCCGAGTCTCTAGCTTGGACGTGTTGGGCAAGAGTGGTTATAAGATGCGTGTGTTTGATGAATCCCATGTGCACTCTCACTCCGTAGGGAAAGTATTTGCAGAGCCTGGCGAAGGCTTCTGCAGATGTGAAGCAGTGTCAGACTGGAATTGAGCAGAAGCTGGAGCAGCTGAGTCAGGAACTCGAAGTTCTGAGGCAGCAGGCGGGAAAGGAACGGGATAAATTGGACAGGTGAGGCTGGGAGGATAAGCTGAAGACTCAGGTTGGCTATGTGACATTCCTCTCTGCACATGTCCTTCTTCTTTCCAGGCACCAGAACTTCCTTCGGCTGCTGTACACCCTGCGTGGGAAGCTGCTACACCCTGAGGCTGTGGGCGATGTTGCCCCAGGAGCTGCGGCTCTACCCGGATCGCCCTAAGTAAGGGTAAGCCCCTACAACTGACCCAAAATGAAGGAAAACCGCAGAAAGAAACTGAATGAGAGATGGCACAGACAGGCAGGCGGGTGGAGACAGAAACAGGGAATTGACTTCGCTCACTGTCCACACTCTACTGCTCCAAGGCCCAAGACCCACACCCATGGTAGACATGAATTTGCCGTGGCAGGAAAATAGCATGGACAAAAGGGATACTGGAGTAGATCAGATCCCAACTCAGGCTTTGGTGTCCCTGCACTACAGCTGGTGGAGGTAGGGAAGACCTCTGGTGTACTTCTCTGTGCCTCTGAGCTCCTCTGCCCATTGAGGGCTTGGGAAGGAGAAAAGACCTTATATCACAGGTGCTTTAAAAAGGTTTATGTGTGTTTACATTTGTATCTTTTGTTTACATCCTTTACAGTGTGAGATTGCTTTCCTCATTTTAGGCTATTGTTTTTAGACTTTAAATGTTAATATAATTTTATCACTTTTCTCTTTGTGTAGCATATATTCCCTTGAATTTCAATCTCTTGACTTCATCCTTATGTTTATTATTGTATGTGGGAATTTTAAAAATCAGGTTTATTAATATTTTAAGAATTTATTTTTTGGGCCAGAGGGTTGGCTCATTGGTTCCGGCGCCTGCCTTGCAAG